>PVKM010011083.1:0-33832 GCA_004027735.1 Carollia perspicillata
TTGAAAGAATCATATGTATATCTTCACCTAGATTCACTAGTTAACATTTTACAACACTTGCTTTCTCCTTGTCTCTGCAGACACACTCACTCTTTGCTTTCCTGAACCATCTGAGAGTTAGTTGCTGACACCAAGACACTTCAGCTTGAAATATTTCAGCACGCGTCTCCCAAGAAAAAGGACGTTTCTTTATATAACCCCCTACCACTAAGGTGGCTGGACTAATGCCGTCTTACAGAATCTGCATTCGAATACCTGCACTTGTCTGCAAAATGACCTTTCTAGCATTAATGGTTCTCCTCATGCAGGATCCAGTCAAGGAGTTCTCATTGGATTTGTCTCCGTTTCTGGAATTGTCCTTTACCTGCCCTTTAAAATTTTTTGTCTTTCATGGCATTGACAGTTTTGATGGCCTGTTGTCTTAGAGAAGGATCCATAGTCTGAATTTATCTGATTGCTTCTTCGTGCCAACAAAAGATTTTGATGCAATTCTCCATTTTTCCCTTCCTCTGTCCAAAACCAGCCCTGCCAATCACACGCAAGATAACACTTCGTGACGCCTGGGGTCTCGGAGAACTTGGAAATTCACACATCCCAGATTGGGTTAGTTGATATTATTAAGAAACTTTATTATTATTGTTATTGTTATTATTATTATTATTATTATTATTATTATTATTATTTACTAGGCAAATATTTAATATTTGAAAGAATATTTTCAATATTTCCAAATTCTGGGGCAGAAAGGAGCAGCCAGACAGCTGAAACTTTATAGCAATTTACTTTGATTCAGTATTAATAATGTCTTTTCAAACATTTTTTTCAAAGTGCTTTCACACTTGCTACTTAAGAACCTTGAACTTTGGGGTCAAACAGATAGGAGTTTAATTTCTGGGTCCACCACTTCACCAGATGTCCTAGGTAGAAAAGTTGCTTCCTTAAAGGGTTTAAGTTGTTTACACCAGTGCCTCATTCACAACAACTGCCTCTATTGAGCTTCACAATACCCCTTCGAGAAAAGCAGAGTAGGTATTACCCTGCTTCTTTTATGCATGCGGTAACAGACGCTCAAAAGACAATGTGACCTATCGAAGGTTATGCAGCAAAGTGTCAAAAGAGACGACTAGAACCACAGCTGCTGACTTCCTATTCCTACTCAGGAAGTAGCATCTCCCTCGTGGGATGTTGTGAGGATTAAAAGAAATGATACATTGCTCTTGCTATGCGTTATCCTGGTATAGAGGCTATGTTCAATCTGCATCAGTGACCATTGTTTTAATTATTTTTGTGCCACACTGCCATGAGTAACTGATTTTGTTCAAAGGCCCCTAAAGAACCCTGGAAGATAGGCTCATAATAATTTTGACCAAGCCCCCATTTTGATCCTATCTTCTATCCCACCAAGACAAAAGGGTTGGCCCTGACTGGTATGGCTCACTTGGTTGGGTGTTGTCATACAAAGTGAAAGGTCACTGGTTCAATTCCCAGTCAGGGCATATGCCTGGGTTGCAGGTTTGGTCCCCAGTAGAGGCGTGTATGAGAGGCAACCAACTGATGTTTTCTCTCACATTGATGTTTCCCTCCCTCTCTTTTTTCTTCCCTTCCCTTCTCTCTAAAAAAATAAAATAAAATCTTTAAAAAAACACAGGAGGGCGGAGTTGGAACAACTAAAAATTCACTGAAGGTATTAAGGTTTTGATTGGAAGGAGAGACAAAATATTTGGAGGCTGTCAGGCCATTGTTTGCAAAACACAAGAGAGGGTCTGTTTTCCTTGGGAAAGGAAGCATTAAGTCATGAGTCATTCTTCAGGTTCTGTGTGGGAGGCTAGGGTTCCTACAAAAACCTTTGTGTGACTCTCTATTGTCTTACGTGGACTGAAGCATAAAGCCTGACCTAGTTTTGTTCCCAAAATCACATGGCCCATTCTTCCCAAGACATTCTAGGAACACATTGTCCATCTCCTTAAACAATGTGACCAAGTTGCCATTGAAAAAGAAGAGACAGTGTCACCATTGAAATTGACCCTGTGGCTATTGGTAAAACCACTGGGCAGCTGGCCATGCCTTGGGGCACCTAATGACCAAACTGATCACAAGGTCTAGCTCCCATCACAATCAGGCCAGGCATGAGAAAAGAGGGATTTCCTTCTGTCCTCAGAACAATAAGGAACCATTCAAAAGTCCAGTCAACAGGACTGTCTCATTCTTTGTCTTGGGCAGGGCCGTCAGTGTGATCACCTCTGCCATGCCAGCTGGGACTGGGTGTACAAGAGAGCCTTCCCGTATGTTTGGCTTGCAGCAGATCCCTCGGTGTGGGTAGCGCTGTCAAGATGGCATGTCTGGGACCAAAACGTAGACGTTTCATTTCACAACTGTGGGTATGACTCATTTAGAAGAGGTTGTTCTGAATTTACTCTTGCTTCCCATTCATCTAACCAAAGCCCTGCCACGTTCTCTGCTTTCACAGTGCAGGCCATCTGTCTTTCCATGTAGTCAACCATGCACTTGGGAGGCAGAGAGGTAGAATAGGAAGAACATGAGCTCGGAAGGAGGCAAATCTGGCTTCCAAACTTGGCTCTGACTTTGGATCATAAAAATAGGCAATACCTATCTATTCTTTGCTTATTACACGCCAGACATGGTGCTCAGACACCTACCTTTGTTATCTCCCTGAATCCTCACGGCCAACCTATGAGCATCAGCATTTCTCCTTCATAGATGAAGACACTGACATTTAGATGTTAAATATCTTGCGCGAAGCTCAGCTTCCTCACATGAAATCCATGCTGCTTTACATTTTACCCAGTTTCCTGTGTCTCCAATTGAACGACATGTCCACACATGGGTGCAGACTACCCGGCACATAGCAGATGCTCCACAAAGGTCCCCTTCCCCGCTGCTGAACCTGATTCTAAGAAATAAAAAATCTCTGACCTGAAGCCAAAATCTCACTGGGTGGTTTGGCTTTGTCAAACCGGCTTCAGGAGCTTCACGAAGGCCTAATTAAAACATCTCTCTTGAGGCTACATCTCTTATGTCTTATAAGTAAATAAAATGAAATACCAATATTTGGTGCTTCTATCTTGGTCACAGAGGAAACGAGTGTGAAAAGTGGGAAGCTCTTCTGAAAGTTGGAAATTGGGCTATAATTCCTCCAGCCTGGCCTTTGATGTGTGTGTGCTTACATGTGCTCATTACTTTAAGCTGTTCCATGTGTATATATTTGTATATGTGTGTGTATATGTGTGTATATACACATATCCAGAAGTAGATGTATTTATATACGTATATATACACACACGTAATGATACACTAAATAAGCCACCAGTCCCACCCCTAAAGCATCTTCAGAAAATTAACCCATGAAATAAGCAATAATATGTGAACTATAAACATTCTTGCATGTTGGCAGATAACCATGCTACACATTCCCCTCCAAGAACTGAGAGAGAGAAGAAAGGGAATAACACAATAGCAAAAAAATGCACTAATCAAATCCATAATCAACTTTGATGATGGAGCACAGATTCTAATCAAAACACAATGGGATAAAGTTGCAACAGGTTGTAAGCTTGGAGCCGAGTGCTCTTCCCAGGGGCCTTGCCTGCATTTTCTTTTTAAACATCTAAAACACCCACAGAGGATTTCAATCACTTCTAATTACTTTTTTTTTAAAGAAATGAGTTGCAAGTTGAGCACCAGGCTCCTAAAAACAGGAAATATCAAAGTATTATATATAATTTTTTTTTCCTTGCAACTGCTTCTTAAAAATAGGCCAACCTCTCCTCAAATAGCTCATGAGCATTCCTTATCTGAAGGTCGGCCCGACAGGGTTTCTGAACTAACACAGAGCCTATCTCTAAAACAAGTCTTTGCACATGGTCATAATTTATACACCACGTTAATGGAGCAGATGCTATAAATGTTCATTCCTGGGGGAGGGCCCAGGTATCCCAGCACCAGGAAGGGAATCTGGGAGGATGTGCCGCTGCAGAGCACAGTTGCCCCCACTGGGGGGATTGCGAGCCCCATCTATAGGTTTGTGGGCGGAGTCAAGGTGAGGGGTTTGGGGTCGACAGCGGGGCTGTACCTCAGAGCTATTTTCTGGCTTGCTGGCTATGTTAGGTCTTTTCACACTTGATGGAGGAGAGCGGGCTTGGGGAAAATGGGCCGTCTCTGGCTGAAGAGAATTGCTGCATAATAACAGGGGCTGTGAGAATGGCTTCCTTTCGCCTATAACTACCACACTGAATATTCTGGACTATAAGCTAATAATCATCATCACTGTCATTTCCCAAGGGTCTGTTATGAACCAGGTCTTTTAAGGACAGCGTCTCCCCAGCTTCTCATCACCACCCTGCATGCTCAGAATTACTATCCATTAAGAAGCCAGCATGTGAATCCAATCCTTCAACTGTGAGAAGACTTTGTTCTTTTTCTCATCACCTAAAAGAAAGGTACTAGATACAGAACCATTACCTATTGCATGAAGATGTGGCCTCCCTATGATGACATCAAGTCCTACTCTGCACTGCTGCACGGCCCTGCTCCTCATCCTTCCCTGTCTTGCCCATCTCACTGCCTCTCCTCTCCAGCCACTTGTGTCTGTTTCTGAAACCCAGCCACCTCTTGCCTCCTCCACAAAGCCCTCTGGACTTCTCCAGCCATCGTGGCCCTTCTCTTCCTTTGAACCCCCAGCATACCTCTTAGCCCTGTCTGTTTTGCCTTATTGCCCTTGGTACATCAGTTATGCCTCCCAACCAGACTATAAAATCCCGAAGGGCCAGCCGTGTTTTATTGACCCTGTTCATCTGCCAGAACATGCTGAAGAAGGCAGCTACAGAGAGGGGGAAGACCACCAGCCCTGAAGCCAGAACAACCTGAGCTAGACTCCCTGCTCCACCACACCGGAGCAGGATGCCTTAAAGCTAGTGACTCCGCTCTGCTGCGCCTCACTTACTCTTCTAGCTCAGTGGTTAGACCAGTGGTCTTTTAAATTACAGCCTGAAAGAAATCAGGAAGTCTCTCTGGCTACCTCCGGGTAGCATCGTGGTTAAGGGCACAGAGTCCACAGTCAGCCTGTCCAAGTCCTAATTCTGCTTCCGTTACTCACAAGGCCACTAACCCAGTCTTTGCCTCAGTTTTCTCTGAGTGAGATGACAGGAACAACACATTCCACTGGATTATTGTAAGAATCAAGAGGCATTTTATATAATATCTTTAGCCCCATTCCTGACACGCAGGAAGTATTGTGTAACGATCTGCCGTTATTACATTATTATTGTTATAGAAAATGCCATATCTGCTTTAAGTGTTACTGTGAGAATGAAATGAGATTATATGTAAAGAACCTGGCACATCAGGCCCTCGACAAATGGTTCTGCCCTTCCCTCATCTTCCCACTGTGCCAGTTGTACTAGGCGGGTGATTGACGCTCTGAAAATCCTTGTGAACCAATGGATACCCCCTCAAGGGCCTGAGAGAAGCAGCTATGCCTTTTCTTACTTCCAGGCCATTAGATCTAGATGACATGCCCTATCTCTTGCTTAGCGACGCAAATAGCTAATTTTATTGTGTTCCTTGTTTGCCAAACACTGGACTAAACACTTCACATTTTTTCCCCTTAATCCACCCTATTTGTGTGGTTGTTTATGTCCATTTTGAAAGATGGGAACACTGAGACCCAGAGAGGTTAACGGACCCAGTCATCCAGTTATTATTCCATGGCAGGCACAGGACATCATGGATATCCACTTGACTTTAAAACCTGTGCTATCACCCTGACCGATGTGGCTCACTTGGTTGGGTGTTGTCCAGCAAAGCAAAAGATCACTGGTTCGATTCCCAGTCAGGGCAATGCCTGGATTACGGGTTTGGTCTCTGGTTGGGGCCCATACTCAAGAGGCAACTGATTGATGTTTTCTCTTTCCCAGCAATGTTTCTCTTTCTCTCCTCCTTTCCCTTCCCCTCTTTCTAAAAAAAATTAATGCATAAAATCTTTTAAAAAACTGTGCTATTGACCACTGCACAACCCAGCTTTCTGCTCCAAAGCCCCTAAAGAAAAGGAGAATCAGAGGCCCAAAGACATTGTTCACCATTCAGTTCATCATTTTCTAAGTATCTTCTAGTAATAAATACTATGTTTTGGGTTGAGAACTATAGATGTCAAGCCAGATACGGTCCTCAAGCCATAATGGAGAGGCTTTCCCACATGGTGAACAGGCACAGTGTCAGGAAGGCTATAGCCTGGTCCAAAGAAGGGAAAATCCCTTTTACCAAGGTCGCTCTGACACCAGGGTGGGGCAGTGTGAACAAGGATTCTGCCACATGCCACAGAGAAGAGCCCCAAGAAAGCTCAGACACATAAGTAAAGATCAGACTGGTAAAACCCAGGATAGCCTATTGGGGAGTGGCCAATTTCCTTAGCAGCCCATCTAAACCATCGGTTTAGTCAGTGTGCTGAGGGCAAGGCAAAGTGGAAAGGGGGATCCTGGGAAATGTGCGCCAAGGGTGAGGGAGGGAAGCAAAAGCCTTGAGGGAACAGGGCTGTGCCAGACCCTCTGTGAGCAGCAGCAGGACATTTTTTTCAGGGAGGAGGTGATGAATCACCTTTCCAGAGCCTGCCCAGTGCAGGCCCTCCAACAGTGTTAAGTGAAGGGTCAAATGGGCAAAGGCAGAGCGGCTGCCTGGGTATGAACAATCAACCCCAGCATCTACTTTCCCTCTGAGTCCTCAGGCCCTCCTCATCAGCCTGGATGTGTGTCACACCCCAGAGTCACTGCTCTGGCCTCCCACATACCGCCCACCACACCTCGAAAGCCCCACCTCCAAGGATGAAGGGGAAACTCTGACAAGACTGTACCCCCAAGGTCATTCCCATATCAGAGCTCACTGGACAAATTCTGTGACCAACAGCAGAAAAACAGAACAGAACACAAAAACCCCAGCCCGGACAGGCCCCAGGAGCACTGGGGGAAATCTTGCCTTCCTCCCGCAAGCCATCACTCAAACCTGTCAGCTTCCAAAAACATTTAGCAAGTGCAGCAGCTAGGGGCATGCTTATCAGCCTGGCGTGGGAGCTTAATCTGCTCTGAGGGCCTTCTCCAGCCCAGAGCTCCAAAAGTCTGCTTACAATTAGCTTCCAGCTCCAGTTCCTACATCAGAAAGGCTAGGAATGTGTTGAGTTCTAGCCTCTGATCAGAGAAAGCTCCAGGAGAAGGTGGAGACAGTGTCAGTAGAGAAGTACGTGCCAAAAAGGTCAGCTGGTCTGTTGCCACTTCCCTGACACCAGCCCCAAACTACCTCCCCCTCTGCCTTCCAGTCCCTCATCTCTCCTCACCAGGACAGTCACATCCGTCAAGTCAGCCTGTCCCCAAAAGTCCCTGATGACTGACTGCCAAGAAAATACGACGTGCCCCTGCTCCCTCCTACCACAAGAGGGAAGAAAAACAGCAGGGAGGGCAGGAGGCCAAGAGAACCTGATTGGCCCTTGCGGATTTCCTTAAAAGAGATTGAATGGCCAAAGCCTGCCACCCAGCCGAATTGGGTGATGTGAGCTCTGTCTGGAAAGGTAGAAGTCACCACTTTTCTTCAAGCCACCCCTCACCCCCACACCCAGTCACCCAGGCCACAGGGCTACAGGGCCACCGGCTACCCGCAGCAGGATCTACTACCCTGGAAGGAGGGGCTTAGCTTCGGGCCGCCATTCTGAGCAGCCACCCCCACCCCCACCGCAACAGCCAGCCAAGACGCTAGGAGTCTCCAGCTGGCTGCTTCAGCTGGTGCACGGGGCACTCCTACTGCAGTCCCAGCACCGTGCCCGGAATCCTGTTAGTCCAAGGGATGGAGCAAGGGCAGGTCATCTTCAAGACGAAGGAGCAGGTTCACTGCCACCCCCAGACTCCTTTTACTGGATATTGCTGCCACAGGGGCATCGAGCCCAACAAGGCCTCTGATCATTCCTTGTCAGGGATAAAATCTCTGAAGAACCGACAGACAAGCGAGCAGTCGGTACAGCTTTTAGGGGGCCAAGCCCTCAACATGCCGGATTTGACATTTCCAGCGCTGACAGTTAAAAAAAAAAAACACCCAACCGAGCCCCTCAAAAGGAAGCCGCTGGCATGCCCGCACCCGGGTCTTATACCCATCCTTAAGGCAAACATAGGCCACCTGGGCCACACCCACCGGCCAGGCTACTCTCCTCGCGCATCCCCCAATCTACCGGCCTAAGTGGATCGGTTCCCTTCTCTGCCCGCAGGGTAGCCCTTTCTCCCCATCCTGCCATGCCACCTCCTAAAAAAAGTATTCACCAATCCCCCTAGAATATTGTCCCGGCACACAGCCCCTCTCACCTGGGTATCGAACCCGTTTTCCAGCGAGCTGCTCTTCCGCAGTGGGAGCCCCTCCCCCGCCGGCTCCTGCAGCCCCTGCGATTTCAGTGGGATCTGGCTAGGGAAGGTGGTCTTGCTCACCTCCACCTTGCTTCCCAACTTGAGGTAGCAGGGCTGGGGGCCGGCCCGGGCCGGGGGCACGTGCAGGATGGGCGCGGCGCTATGCACGGGTTTGGGCAGTCCCGACTTCATTTTGGAGGCGACCAGGATGGCCGGCATCTTTTCGCGGGGCTTCGGCTTTCCCAGCACGTCCCTGGCAGCGGCAGCGGAGGCGACCGCTAAAGGCAGCGCGGGCAGGAGAGTAGGCGCCGGGCCTCGGCCCTCGAGGCGCCCACCACCAGTGGAGGGGGGAAAAAAAAAATCCCCGGGTCCGGGAGCTCGGAGCGAAACGATGAGCGCGCCTTCGAGATGCTGGAATGCCGTGGAGTACTAGTCGCGGCGCTCAACTGGTCCCACCTGGATGGATGCTGCAGCCGGGTCTCACGCCCCTTCTGGGCGGCCAATTCAAAGGCTCTGGGAGCTCAGGGGCTGTTGCCTCTTGCGATTCTCCTCCTGGGAACCCGAGGCTTCCAAGCCCATATTAACTTGTCACTGCGTCTCGGAAGCGAGGAGGCCCCTTTGGAAAAAAGGCGGCGGGGACCCGAGCCTCCTGCTCCTGGAGCCTGCGGGTGTGAGCGGGCGAGGGAAGCAGAGAGCTGCGGCGGAAGGGAAGGAGAGAACCGCGAAGGAAGAAGAGGGAGAGCGCACGGAGCCCAAGACGTCTCAAGAGGCAGCTGCTGCCCTGAGCGTGAGCACCGCAGTGTCACCCACGACGCAGGGGCGCGGCGAGAGCCCCCGAAAGGTCTCTCTAGGCGTGACAGTCACCACTGCCCAGAAGCCCCCCGGAGAGATAGCACCTTAACGTCTGTGGGTCTGCACATGCTCCGTGAGCTATAGCGCAGCAAGGCTGTGGCCGTGGGGCGCGGGCACCGGGACGCGAGGCTGGGCAGGGCTGCGCTCGCGAGCGGCCGCCGCACTCCCCGGGAAGGCTACGCTGGCTGCGGGGCTCAGTGCAGGGGAAGACAGGCTGCGGCCGGCGAGGCTGCGGCGCGCGCTGACAGCCGGGACCGCCCCAGCGCGCCCATTGGTCCGCGGCGCGCCTATCAGCGGCCGGGGATCACACAGCAAAGGGGCGTGGCATCAACTCCCAGGCTGTGGCCGAAACTCTGGGGCCGCGCTTGGCAGCAAGTACAAAGCGGGCTGGTGGCCTCTCTGCGGCACTGTTCCCGCGGCGCGCTTCACCGCGGGCCGACACCCCCGCTCTCTGAAAACTTCTTTTGAAAAATGCCCTTTCGAACGCAAACGCCCGCCTCCGGGCCCCGCAGGCACGGCTCGGGGGAAGTTTTGTTTCCTTTTTGAAATTATTTTGGTCACCTTAACGGTCTAAGTCTTCCGGAGTCGCGCCCGAGGCCCCACGGCCCCCCATCTGGACTGGGCAGAGCTGTTCCTCGTCTCCCGCGTAAATGACAAGCCAGCCATTTCTCTTCTTTTCTGCCTGCTCTGCCAGGCGGCCCGGGGGGCCTCCCAATAGCTTCCTCTTCGGTTTTCAAAGGCTGCACATTTCACTTAACTATTTGAAGTATTTATGGGCAAATACAATACCCAAGGAAGCTTCCCGCCCTGAAACAGCTCCTCCTTGCAATCTACCACAAACTCTGTAATTAGAATGCCCTGAGGAAGCCAGGAGAGGCTCCATGACCCTGGCGGGCTCAGGCTAAACCTTGCTAAATTTCACGTCGGAGCCCCTCCCTGGCAGTGCCTTGGACACACTGGCCCCACAGGTTCCCCGACTTACATTCCCCTGGGGATTTCATTCCTCCTCTCAGTTGCAGTTTGAGTTCCTTGCTGACTCAAAGGATATGAGAATTGAAAGGGATAATTCAGGCAGACCAGAACCTTCTCGCTTCACGGATGAGGAGCTCCCACCCTATAAAACTGCCTGGATTTAAATTGGGCAAGTTCTTTAATCTTACATGCATCCTTAGAAAGCTTTGGTTTTCCCTTGCAGTAGGAGATTTGACTACTTTTCCGTCACGTGCTGTTGTTTGGATTAAATGAGATAGTGCATGACAGTCGTTTGGCACAAGTATCTGGCCATGTAAGGGGCCAATAGAAGTTCAGTATCGTTATCCTTATTAATTACTGCTACTCCCCCTCCCCCAGTCATCTCTGCCTATATATTGTTTGTCTTCTCAGTCTCTGAGATACAGGTTTTCTCCATATACTCACCCTATAGACTGAGTCACAACACCGATAGCATTGATTTTGCATTATCCAGACCAGAGGAAACTTCAGTTTTAAAACAACCTCTTAAAACGGCACTAAGAAATGAGAAGGTGCTTTCTTACCCTGGTCTTTTCCCTCTCCCATCTTATTTTCCCCCTTCTATATTCTGTATAGCAACTTTCTACTCTAGCTGGGCTAAAATGCACACAGTCTTGTATATAATATCAGATAGCCTCCCTTCCTCTGAAATTAAATCACATGTGGTCTGTGCCACTTACTTAGCACTCTTCCCTTTGCTGTCCAATGCCACCTAGTTACTGATGGTTTCATGTGTTCATTTTCTTCTGAGAGAGAGTCTGTAACCACATTTAAACATTTATTAGATTCTCTGTCAAGTACAACACTGTGGACAGAAGAGGCGCCCAAATTTTCAAATGAATGAATGAACGGTGCCAGCAGCAATCCTCCAGGAAAAGGGCCATTTAGATTCAGGTACATAAAGTCATGACAAATATTATGCTGCATTAAGCCTTAGAAGTTTCCTACCCAGAATTCTGGCTTTGACAGATGCACAAAGAGTTATGGAATGATACGGCAATTTTTTTCTCTAAAGGTCGTGGAGATATTCTGAAGTATTTCCATGGCCCTAATGCAGTGGTTCTCAAAGTATGGTCCTGGGACCAGCTGCAGCACCTGGAAATTTGTTTGAAAAACTTCCCCCACTATGCTTACACCTGAAGCTAATACAAAATTATACTGAATATCAACTGTACTTGAAAAAATAAAGATAATGGTTTTAAAAAATACCCCACCCGCCCCAGACCTATGAACCAGAAAGCTCTGGAGGTGGATCCCAGCAATCTCGGTTTAACTGTTGTTTTCGTAACCCAGTGGCTCTGATGCATTCTAACGTTTGAGAGCTTTGTCCACCCCAATGAAAGCAGCATGCAGTTGGTGCTCTTCTAGGGCGTCTTAAACCTGAGTATACATAAGAATTACTGGAAATCTTGCTAAAATGCACATTCTCACTCAGTAGGTCTGGAACTGGGGCCGAGGGGGGTGGGGATAGGCACGGAGATTCTGCTCTCCAAATGAGCTCCATGCTGGTGGTCTGGAGCTTTTGAGTAGTAAGGCTAAACCACAGGTAGGTAGCAAAGGGTTTCATCTCCAGAGTCATCTAGAGTTAAGTGACTTTGTGTCACACCGTGCTGTAAATAATTCTGAGGGTACATCTGTGTAGTTTAGTTGTAAACAGCAGTGTGATTAATTAATAATGTCAGTCATGGGTATAGAAATAGAAATAATGGCATACATGCTATGTGGTTGCCATCTTTGATCTCCCATTTAAATTGTATTTGCTGCCAAGGTCATGTTTGAATGTGTACCCTCAAATGTGGACTAATATGAAAAACAGAGCATTCTTTTTCTTTCTTTTTTATTTTTATTACTATTATTTTTGTGTTAAAAGTGCCTATTACTAATACTCTAGAATTTGGTAAATATATGAGCATTTACCTTAATGCTGTGGGATTTATACAACTCAAGTCTGATCATTTCTAATCTTTCTTCACAGAAAACAAGAGAATCTTTTAAAGTATATTTCCAATTTCTTTTCCTGCCTCCTCATCTTTAAATAATTTTATTTGTTCTTTCCTGGAACAGTTTTCCTTTCCCTTTCTATCTTTCCTATAAATCTTGATTTCTTTATTTAAAGCAAAATAATTTAACATAATAACCACACGAGTGGGAAAAAAAGCTGTTTTTCCCCCTGCAGCAAAAGAGAATACTGCAAGATTTCTCCTTAAATAAGATCATCTCAAATTATAAAAATATCCTACAAAGTTAGTTCTTCCACATGGATGCCACGTTAACATGAAAAGTCATTTTAAATCGATATGTTTGGCAAGGATTGTTAGCTAGAGAAATCATTGGTTCAGAGAATGGCAAACTGCTTTGGAAAAAACACACAATCCAGGTTTTTTTAAATGTTATTTTTTAAAATTATACGCACTACGGACAGCCCATCTTAAATGTCGACCTTGACAATCTTTCCCTCTTTTTGTTCTGTCTGACTCTAAACTTGCAAAGTTGGCCACAAGTAGTGGTGGGGAAGTTGCAATTTACTTTCAAAGCTCTCAGGACCACTGAATCACCCTAAGAGTTCAGACAGTTCCCTGGATGCAGGAAGAGCCATCCTCAGCTCAGGGTGGGCCAGCTGCCTCTCGGTCTGATCCTGACATCGTCCAGGGGTGGCGCACTGAGTGGGACCTGGGCCTCAGAGATGACATCCACCCATCCTTCATTAGCGTTAAAGACCCCTGGCTGCACCTGACCTACCAAGAAGGCAGTCCTCTGAAGATCCTGAAACATCTCAATGCCAGCCTATCATTAAAAAAATGCAAGGATCTGGGGGGAAAAATCAACAGCCTCTTGGAGACCCCTCACTATGAGAGATGAAGGGACATGTTACAAGTCTTTGAAATAATAGAAAAAAGCAAAACATGCATGAGTTTATTTGGGAGTAAAAAAAAAATCACTATAGCTTATTTTCAAAACCTCACTGTTCCTTAATTTCCTATGACATGGTTGACAACTATGACACATATCTCAGAGATGGCACAAATGTCCACCCTTTGGCAGAGACTGAGGTGAGAGCCCACTCATTCCAGACAGCAGAGAAGTGGAGGCAAGAACTTGAGGATAGCTCTTAGAAAGGCCGTTCACCCTGCCCCACCCCCACTACTTCCAATCTACCTCCTTCCTGGTGGGTCTGTGAGCTGAGCAGGTCAGTACACAACGGTGATCTCTGGAAGACTGTGGGTTCCCCCTCCTGCAGATTCTGGAGTGTGAGGAGTCTGTGTGAAGGGGTGTGTGTGTTTATAGGCACTGAGGCAATGACCTTGATTAAATGTTATACAGCAAACTACTGATTAATCAGATATGGAGTAGCTCAAACATTAATTCAATGAATAAATTCTTGAGCATCATCTATGTGTCAGGCAGTAGACATTATGATAGGGAGCAAATAATAGGTTCTTGTGAGGACTGCCCTTTTTTACAACTGAGAAATAAGGAACTCACAGTCCAGTCAGGGGAGCAAACCGGGAAATGAATGACAAATGGTATTACTAATACTTTAACAGAAGCAGTGCAAAATATACAGAGATAAACAAGGCATAAAGAAGCATCAGCTTAGCAGCTAAGTGATTAATTTAACTTTCTGCCAAAAAAAATAATCCTGAAAAGTAACAGAGAGAATCTTTCCTTTCCGCCCTTAGTGTTGAAACTCTAAGAGATATGGGTCCACTCGCCTACCTTTATAAGTTTATAACTTGCCTCATTCCACAAAGAATTTTAGGATAACCTATCTTCAATAAGCTAATAGCTAAATATTAATAAGAACAAATGTAATAGAAAAACACTTAAAACTTAGACTGTGAGTACTTTCGCCTTCTGTAGGTGGGGGAAGGAAGTGTAAATAAATCACATCAGTGGGAATCAAAATCACATATCACTTCCTCCCATATTCAGGCGCTAGGTAAATAGGCCAGTCTGAAATTTCCAAGGCAGCCATTTCTGGGCTACTTGAGAGAGTCTCTGAGGTCTTAGGTTATCTTAGAAACAATGTTAATGAGCATTTGGATGTGGGAAGGCCAGCCCAGAGCACAGGGCTCAAGCTACAGTGTTGTCTATAATAAGTGAGAAAAGTTCCGTTTCCTGGGAGAGGTTTAATGTGAAGTGCCCCGCCCCCATCAAAGTGGAGTAGCCTGAGCAACATGAAGAGACCCCCGAGGAGGGCCAGAAGCTGAGCAAGGCAGCCAAGTGAAACCCTCTGCATTCCCCCCACTCGCAATAAAGCCTGCTGTGCCACCACACGCTTAGAGAGACTTGATTCTTCTTTTGATGGGGGAGAATTGTTTTTAGAAAGAGCTCAGTTTCAAACCTGGGTTCATTTTGGAGAAAGAAGGGAACAGGGCATAGAGTGAGATCCTAAGTTACACGGGAGCAGACACACAGAATCAGGGATGGCCATAAAGAGGAGAAATGTGTCCCCTCCCCTATGGTCATCCTTCCAACTCATCCCCCCAACCCAACTCAGTGACTTGCAGCGCCCTGGGGAGGGAACTGGACCCTTCGCCTGCTGTGGAATAGAAGTATCAAACACATTTAAATAAGAATGTCTCCTGAGAAAGCGATGGGGCCAGGGACAATGTGTATCGAAAATGAGTACCAAGATCGTGTGTGTGGGCAAAAAGGAAAATAACATCTGGATTCTCTAGTCCGTGTAGTCGGTACTGGTGACATCATGAAGCTCCTCCTATATTTGGGACTGAGCAGCATCTAGCACTGCACCTGGCGAGAGGGAAGGTGAAGGGGACTGAGCTGAGCATGTCCAGATTCTTGGCTGAATCCTACCTGCAAGCTTTTCTTTTTTTGGCTTGTTGTGTTTAATTCTCTACCCACTTTTTTTTTTTTTTTACTATTACAGATTAAGAAATTTTATCAATTGAGGGGTCTTGTTAATTGAGTTTCAAACAGATCCTTTTAAAATTTATATTGCTTGTTTTGTATTATCCATTCTTCTTTCCACACATTAGACCTGACAAGTAAACCCAGCAGTAATGACGGTGCTGGTAAGAACTATAATTTATGAAGTTATCCTTACTGTGTGCCAGGAACTACGGTAAGCATCATACATACCTTACCTTTAATTCTCACAATAATCCTATAGCTTCTATGAGTAGGGTCATTTTCAGTTTACGGAAGAGAAAACCGAGGCCCAGAGAGGGTTGGGTATCTTACTTCAGTGTCCACAGCTAAGTAAATGGAAAAGCAGGGTTGGAACCCAAGTACTTGGACTCCAGAGCCTGAACTCTGCACACTAGGCCCTCGTGGTCACAGTATACTGTTGAAGATACAACCATGGTACCAATAACAGTAGAAATGATTGATGGCTTCCCGTTGGGATTTGCCTTATACACGCCATTGCAATTGCTCCATTTTTACAGTTGAGGAAGTAGTCAGAAAGGTTTGGGAACCCCCCTGATTGTGCATGACAGTGGTCTTTACAGCAAGGCAAGACAGGGAGTGCAGGCCAGTGATGGGGGCCTGCGAGCCTGAGGCTCGGAGACAGAGCTGCCTACTTGCTAGTGTCCACTGGGAGGCCAAGGTGACTGGGCCAGTGGTCCTTATACATGAAGCCTAAGAATCACTGGGGGTGCTTGTTACTGGGGGCGCTTCTTAAAGGAACAAATCCTTAAGACCCTTCAAGAGACCAAGAATTCTGAATCTGTGCGTCTGCATTTTAAACAAGCACTTGGGTGACTCTGGATCAGCTGGTCCTCACACTTTGCTTCCCAGCCTTGGCTGTCCATGAGAGTCACCGGGGAAATAATAAACTAAGGCTGCCAGGCCCCACCCTGGGCCAATTAAATCAGACTGTCTGGGAATGGGGCCCAGGCATTTGTATGTTAGTAAAGCTCTCTGGGCGCAGGCAAACTGAAAAGCATTGCTTTAAGAAATGCTACAGAGGCTCTGCCCTCTCAACCCTTTAGAGTGAAAGACTATTAAGGCAATAACCTGGATAATTTTAATCGATGACAGCCAATCTGGAAAAACTCAGGCCTTCTTTTATTCTCTGAGCAATATTTTCTTGTTGAGAGATAGCCTCAGCCAGTCTAGCTGCCCCTGAAGCCAAAATGCAGCAGGGTAATTGCCCAAACGCTGCCTCCAAGCCAGTGCTGTGCATGGCATTAAACGGCCTGACCACTGCCCCAGGGGATCTCCAGGCTTTGAGTGACTGCCCGCTGCCTGGTCTGCTGCATGTCCTCTTCAGTTGTGGCTATCCTTCTGAGAGCCCTCCTGTTTACCCTCTGGCTCTGCCCCCAGCACAGAGCCTGGTGAGCAGCCGCTGGGAGAGGCTGGGAGAGGTACTCTGGGCCAATGACTGACCTACAGGAGGCCAGGGGTGCCCAGGGTACGGGGCTCTCAGAGGACAGCTTAGAGCAGAGTTAACTTTCAGAGGTCTGTGTTCATCGAAGGGTATGCTGTTGTGAAAAACCTTGACAATGGATAACTTTTAAAACATCATTTAGAGCTTAGGATTCATCCTGTCATTGTTTTTTAAATTTAAATTCTTAGCAGAGTGTATTTAGCTTAATATTTACATATATGTTTGGCTACTGATAAATTTGCTCATATATTTATGTTTTACTTATGTATAAATAAATATGTTTATAAAGAGAAGGAATGGGAAGGAGGGAACCACACCAAACGGTTAACAGCAGTTACTCCTGAGAGGCAAGATAGGGGACAGGTCATATCTTTTTATTTTGCATCCTTGCTTTAAAAGGTTGGAATTATAGATGGTTTTAAATTACCTTCCCGTGGGATTTTCTGTATTTTTCAGCCTTTTAATTATTCAAGGAACACTTACTAAGCCCTCTACTGAACCAAGCTCTGTGCCAAACGTTGGTGGCACAGAAGTTAGCGAGCGCACCTCCATCTCGGCCCCCCGCCTTTTCAGGCCGGAGCGATGAGCCTCTCCCAGTCAGAGGGACCAACACTTCGTTAGCTACCAGAGGTTAAAATCCAGTTTACCTACGTGTGTATAACAAAGTCACTGCCGAGCAGGAGCCGCTACTCCAGAGATCCCGCCTGTGCTCCCTTCCTTCCTGAGAAGCAGCTCCACACAGGATCATTCTCCACACAAGTGCCAAGACCACCCCTGAGGAGTGGGAATAGGAAATCAGTTCTCATCTATGGTGCTGTCTCGACAGCCTGAAGACGGGGTCCCCATCCCGCAGAAAGGGAGAAGACGGGAGAAAAGAGGGCCCCGGGATGCCTGAGATGAACCCTGCCGGCTGTGTGCGAAAGGCAATTCTAGTGCACACTACCCCTTGGCTGAGCTCAAAGCTGGTCTAAAAACTGTCAACAGAGCAGACACCCGTGAGGATCTTTTGTGCCCTGAGATCATTCGAAGCCACTAAACATAAACAGCTGTGTTGATTTCCGCTTGTTCTCCAAACCCAGGGCAAATAAAACCCCAGAGCTTGACGAGTGGAAAAGAACAAAATATACAAGGATTTTCTTTTATTTTCTTGGCTTAAAAAGATACTGTTTTACAAACAGCGGGGCAAGACACCATTAAATTTTTAATTGCCTGGCAACTTTCTTGAAGCTCCACATTGCACAAGAATCTTAGACATTCACTGATGAATTTATCAGGATTTTGTCCTCAGGGCAGTCTGGACATGTGTCAGCTGCAAATCTAACAAAGCTAGTCTCCCTGAGGCTGTACCAAACACTGTCAACAATCGCCATCCTGGCTTCTTCAATGCCACAAACACCATCATTTCGAACTTTGGGGAGATGAATGAATTCCCATTCAGAATCATTGGCTTGTGAGCAGCTTTTTCCTTCCCAAGGGTAGGGGGCAGACCATGAGGGTTGGGTTTGGAGATGGAGAATCCAGTCCTCAAAGGTGCCTGGCCTGCAAGGCTGGCTTCCTGCTGAGTGGTCGTAGACAGGTATCTGGAACACTACCGCGTCCACCTTAGCTCTTTCCGCACCTTTGACCCTTTGTTCTGAACTTTCAATCCTGTCCAGTCTCCACAACCCCATCTTCTCCTCCTTTCCCCTCAAGAAGGAATACTGGCGGACCCCTCATCACTACTCCTTCTGTCCGTGTCCTTCCCGACAGGGTGGAGTGAAGGGGAGAGAAGACTGGGGCTGGAGTCAGGCAGACCAGGGAGTGACTCCTGAATCCCCCACTAGTGAATGACTGATAGGGAAAGGGCCGAGTCACTTCTCTGACCCTCAGTCTGTCCATCAGTAAAGTGGGAATGATGATAACTATTGCATAGGGTTGCTGTGAGGACTTGAGACAATGGAAGATGAGGGCCCGATGTGAGTCTAGAAACTTGTAGGTGTTATACGCATTCATTCATTTGTTTACAGAATGTGATAGTGTTACCGAAGGCCAGACAGCATGCTCATTGTTGGTGAAAGAATGTTTTTAAGAACCAAAGTTCTTTTCTCAGGGAGCCTACAATGTAATCCGGGAAATGGACATAATTACATAATCACATCAGAGAATGCATAATTACCAAGTGAGGCATCTGCTGTGAGAGAGGTAAAGAACCTAGATGGCTTTTGACCACTGGTCCCCAACCTTTTTGGTGCCATGGACCAGTTTTGTGGAAGACGGGGGTGGGGTGGGGGGAGAGCGATAAGCTTGGAGCTTCGCTCGCCCCACTGTGGAATGGGGTAGGGGAGTGGAGGCGGAGCTCAGCTGAGCTTCATTCCCCCTCCCTCTGCGGATGGGGTTGGGGGAGACAGGAGGTGGAGCTCAGGTGAGTGTTGCTTGCATCCTGGTCCTTGGGGACCCCCACTCTAGACTGTTGAGACAGCCAAAGCTTCCAGAGAAGTGATGCTTGTGATGCTGTTGGGGTGAGGTCTGGAAGACAAAGAGGGTAGCCGAGCAAGGATGGAGCTTCCAGGCCCGTCTGCCAGTGTGCTGGGGGTGGATGTTTGCGCAAGTGAGCAAGAGCTGGGTCTTCCCACATTCTCCTCCCTCTGACCCACAGGGTCAGAGACAGTGTCGAGGTTTTAGTTGCTCCTCTAGAAGCCTTATGGAAGTGGAAAGAGTCCCATAGACATGCATAGACACTTAGCTGGCTGTGTGATCTTGGCCTAGTCATTCATCTTTCTGCTTCTCAGTTTCCTCACCTATGCCATTAGTCAGACTGACCTTCTGGGCCTTTGGGGAAAGGTCAACTGCGAGGCAGTAAAGTAGGGCATAGCGGTTAAAAGGAGGATGACTTTGGAGTCTGCACAAATTTGATCACATGGGTTTGGGCTCTGCCACTTACTAGCAGTGTGACCTTGGACAAGTTACTTAACCTCTCTGAGCCTCAAGTTTCTCATCTGTAAAATGGGGTTTCAAACAGTACATCCGTCACACTGTTGATGGAAGGATTGAATGAATTAATATCTGTAAGGCACTAAACCAGTGACTGACACATTGTCACTACTACCACCGTTATGATCATCATTTTTCCCAGCATGCAGCAAGTGTTCAAGCCACAGTTCCTTTCCCGCCTACCCCAGAGTCACCACATGACCCCTTGCAGTGGCTATATCTGAGCTTGCAGAAATTTCCATTGATAAGACATTGAGTAAAAACCCAGAACCTGGGGACCCAGCCTCTCTGAGAGGGACTCATGGGCACCAGCCAGCATCCTGGGGAAGCCACCTGTGTCCCCAGAACTGGGCATCCAGAATGGGCCAGCCAGGGGAAAGAAGCTGGAGAGAGGGTGACAGAACCTCTCTGCGGACACTTTCCATCAGCTCTGCAGGCTGACGGAAGCACAGAGAGGTTCAGCCTCTTTCACTGCAGCCCAGCACTCCTGCGCTCACTCCTTCCCCGGCCTCCTACCAAACTCAGTTAGTAGAGAGGTATGCAACCAGGCTTTCTGCATCTGTTTCCTCTAAGACAGCTGTTCAAAGTACATCATCGTTCTTCTTGCTATGGAGTGTCGAATGCGAAGTCTCCCCACTGCCACCATCAATGGCTGCTTTGTCTCGAGACACCTGAGATGCCCGAGGTCATAGTTTCCAAGGGAGATGCCTCTTTTTGAGGATGAGGCTTTGTTTTCAACAACCGCCTCTTCATACTGATATCAGTCTGTCTCTTCCAAATCCACACGTAAAACCAAGGCATCCTGGCCCAGGCACCAGGGTAAATCCAGGGGCACAGAGCCCCCGGGCTGGCGACAGGACTTGGGGTGGGAATGAAACAGTCACGTGCCAGCGTCTTCATCTGTTTAATGTCTGCAGTTAACACTTGGAAGTAATATTTTCTCCCTTTCCCATATGAAGAAGCCAAGGCACAGATAGGTAAAGTAGTAACTTCCCCAAAGTCACACAGCCAGGAAGCCCCAGAACCAGGATTCAAATCCTGAACTGTCTGACTCCAGACTCCATGTTTTTCCCAGGACACCCGGTTTCACGCCAGTCACCTGGCCTGAGTCCCTGCTTCTTATTTTCTGTAGGTTTGGCAGATTGCTGCCCCTCAGCAACGTGGCACTGATTCCTCGGGGGCCCTGGGCCAGCTGCCCTTGCCCACACCTTCCCACAGCAGGTGGCGGAAAGGAGGGTACAGAGAACCTGGGAAGGAAGAGAGCGAGCGCTCTGTCTGCCTCATGGGCAGGAGAGAGCTCAGCCGCAGTGCACTGGAATTCAGGGATGAAATAATCTCTGGAAAACCGGGAGTCTTCTATGTGCTCCTCTCTGTCCCCCTCCCTTTCCTTATCCCCTACACTCACACTCACACTCACACTCACACACACACACACACACACGCGCGCGCAC
This sequence comes from Carollia perspicillata, assembly GCA_004027735.1. Lineage (NCBI taxonomy): Eukaryota > Metazoa > Chordata > Mammalia > Chiroptera > Phyllostomidae > Carollia > Carollia perspicillata. The sequence continues at coordinate 21,030 of PVKM010011083.1, forward strand.
TCTGTCCTCATGCAGCTTGCATCTGGCGGGAAGGCATGCCAGCTGAGGTGTTGAAATCCATGGAGAGTCATGATTTGGCACCTGTGGAGTACTTTTCAGCACTTTGGAATGACAGCTTATTCTTCCACACAACCCTTCCAGAGAGGTTGTATCTATGCCATCCTGGAGGGAGGAAACCAGAGCAAAGGCTGTGAGTGGTCGTGGCCAAGCTGGAGTTGAACTTCTCACCCCTGCTCCATGCCACGAGCCACGGGGCCTCTCACAGCTACCTCCTTCTCCTGGTTCGGTGGCTCAGTCTCCAGATGACCTTGGGAAAGCTACTGATCCCCTTCGGGACTCAGTTTTCTCATCTGCAAAATAAGGGGGTTGTTTAGTGGCTGTCAGCCTGGGCTCTCCAGGCCCACAGACACGGTTGTGGCAGTTCATCAGGCATAATAACACTGCCATTTACTGAGAGCCTTAGGCACATTTCCCAGGTGTCTTGTGAATAATGTCTCCAATTCTTAAACCTGCAAGGCAGAAATAGTCACTCCACTTTATAGATGAGAAAACTGATTTTCCTAGAGGTCAAGGGAGTTGCCCGATACCACACAGTAAGTAGTAGGGCTGGGATTAGAACCCAGGCTTGTGTGTGTGACTATGACAGCCTACTGCTTCAGAGAGGGTAGCCTCTCCCCCAGCCTAGGACATGAGTTCCTAGCTCTTCCATGGCCACCCGGCCACAGCTCAGCCCTGTGCTCTGTGATGAGCCGCCCCTGGGCAGCAGCCTGGACGGTTCTGGTGGGCTTGGTGAACAGAGTGGGCACAGGCGCTAGGTAGCCAATGCAGGGAAGGGAGGCATGGAGCCAGCTGCTCTGGGGCTGACCCCAGAAGTCCTGATAAGATGTCGAAGCAAGAGTTCAGTGGTGAAAAGGAGGAGGAGGCCCTTCTCACATTCCTCCCCTCTCCCCTCTGGCAGCGCTCCTGTCAGAGCCGATTGGCATCACCGAGCTTCTGCACCTCGGCGCTCTCTCCCGAAGACACTGACCTACTTTGTGTCGTGTGGACACGGATCCAGAGGCCCTGGCCAATTCCTCCTTACTCACTGGTCTGGGAGAGAGCTATTTCAGTCACCTACTGAATAAAATCCAGTCTCCCAGTTCGGGCTCCCAGGGGCCTTCCTGCCCTGCCCCTGCCCACCTCTCCAGCTTCCTCTCCCTAGTCGCTGTTGTTGTTTTGCCACACGCTCCTGTCATTTTCAGACACACCACCCATCCTGTGTGTCCACCTGTGAAGAGACAGGACAATTCCAAGGTAAGCGCAGCTCTCTGCAGGCAGGCAGACATCTTGTGGTCCTACTCTTTTTCTGCAATGCTGTATAACCAAGTGAGTCAACCGACCCCTGCCTCAGTTTCCCCGTCTTCAAAATGAGTACATTAGTAGTATCTATCTTAGAGGACTGTTGTGAGGATGGAAGAGGAAAATGCTCATAAAGAATCCTTTTGAAAAGCTCCCAGATGACACTACTGTGCAGCCGGGGTTAGGGGATCCCTGGTGTAAGACTGTGATCTCCAAGGCAGCGGGGGAGCGCGTCACTGCGCGCGCTTCAAGCCCTTGGGGCTAGCTAGCCTTCTGGAAAGAGATTTTGGGTGAATATACAATTCTATTTATCTGGAAGGTGAAAAGGTACACAGTCCTTTCCCCAAAGCCAAACACTCCATCACTACCAAACCCAGTTGCAGCCCCAAACCAGCAAACCGTGGAGCTGGTCACCGCAAGGTCCTGCTGGTTCAGCCACTGCGAGCCGCTGAGCCGAGCGGGGCGCTGCTGAGCGGATGAGGTCAGTATTGAGACTGACCACTGGGCCAACCGGGAAGAACATAGTAAATGAGACTCATGCAACACACAAAAGGGTAGGAGTCTTTCTACATGAAACAGATTTCCAGGCACACCAGTGTGTGGGTGTTTACTCTAGGTTTTTTATTTTGTTGGTCTGTTTCTTGGCCAGGCTTCCAATTTCAGGGCCCATGCCTGTTTCAGACTCAAAATGGACAAATGCGCTTTCCGAATCCTCACACCTATTTCCAGAGGGAAACGCTGGGAAGTGATTCTGACCAGCTCCACAGCTTGAAGAGAAGTTATTCTTAGCACAATGGTGTGGGTGGCAAGCCGGTTTTTTTTTTTTTTTTTTTGATGTCATTGATGTTCAATTAGGCTGCTGAAAACTAGGACGGCATTTCTATGTTTGGGGGTAAGGTCGGAGGGCAGCATGACCCAGCATCTCAGTGTCACATAGCATTGTGCCTTTTCTCTTCTGCTATGCTGTCCACGAGGACCTCACCTGGGGAGCTATTAGAAAATGGAATTCAATGCAGAGGACCAGGCTGGCTTTGCATTAGTCAAAATCAATTTGAAAAAAATAAAGGTCATCCAGTGTTCTTTGATAGAACTCAGATAGTAACCCAGGAGGAACAAAACCTTTAAAAACACATGACAATAAAAGACACATTCCTCTAGCTTGCACCCTGCACCCAACAGAGGCAGCTAGGCTGAATTAAAATGCACACAGTGACCCAAAGTCAAGATATGTAATGTAACAGACAGCAAGGCCAGAAAAGCCTAGAAGACAAGGCCAGGACTGACCATTTCTCAAACGCCCATTCTGTGCTACGTACTTACTTAAACTTTGCAGGGTGGAGTAGTGTCATTTCCTGTTTAGAGATGACAGAACTGAGGTACAAAGAAGGTAAATAACCACTTCAATTAGTAAGTGGCCGAACTGGGTTGTGAACTCCACCCCAGCCTCCTGAGTATGTGTCCTTCCCACTGTCGTGAGTCCGGGGCTGGAGAGCTCTGACTCAGCTCCCTCAGGAAGGCCACCATGGGCGAGTGACTGCACCTGGCTGGGGGAGCGAGTGAGGAGGCAGCAGCGGGAGGGGAACCCCTCATCAGGTGTTCTGCTGCCAATGTGCCCCTTGGCTGGCACGGCTGGAGTTAGCTCTTGATCAAGGCAGCAATAGCCTACTCAGGCGGTGGCATTAGATAGTGCTTTGCTGTTGGCCATGGCCAAAGGGAGCAGCAGGGGAAGAGCATTTTGCCTGTGCCGGGGACCCTTGTGTGAGAGGACAGGCTCCAGACACCGTGGAGGAACACGGGAGTAGATCCCACCGAGCTGGGGGAAGGAAAGGCCACTTTTCCCACCTAGAGATGTACAAGGGAGCAACAATGTGACAGAGTCCAGCTGTCTGCTAAATGGACTTAGACAAGCTGTGGCTGTCAGTCACTGGGCCATGCCCCACCCCCCAAATCCACCTGCTCGAACCAAGTAGCTCTAACATCTCATTCTAAGGAAAGAAGTAGCTGGGTACCACCTGCTTGACCCCAGTGATCAAGGACATTGGAAGTGACATCAAGAGGATGGCTTGGTGGCCAATTCAGGGTAACAGAGTTCTAACTCTACCTCTTTGTGACTGGAGCTGAATCACTGTCACCCTTCTGAACCTCAGCTGCTTCACGTGGGGAATAGCAACAAAACTGATTTGCACTCTAAAGATGCCCTCGACCCCTTCTTACCATTTCCATGGCCCTCTCCTCCCCAGTTACTAATGGTCAGCACTGGTGACCTTGCCCAGTGGCCTGCCTTTGGCCTACTGGAGCCCCTTCACCCATGCATGCAGACACCTGCCAGCATCTGAGCCTGTACTGTCACCCGCCCCCTCCCCCCATGGGGCAGCCTTTGGCCAATGACAGAATGGGTATGAAAGACCAGCTCACTTGTCTTGAGGTGGGACAAGCTCTGGGGTGTAATTGAAGCTCCAGAACACCCACAGGATGACTTTGCTGCAAATCACACATCCTCACTGTCCCTGTCCTCCTGCTTCCTCCCACCCACACCGTTTGTCCCAGGGCCACTTCTTTAATACATCATGAATCCTGAGATTCTACTTCTGCAGAACCCAACCTAAGACACCACTCTGTTGGGTCATTACAGTATGCAAATTAGGTGACATGATTCACGTAAAGTGCTTTGTTCAATGTCTGGCACACGGGCAGTAATTGATAAATGGTAGCTGTTGTGTATTTTCAGATAAAATAAGATGACATTGTCAATAAAGACTATCTTTGATTCGAAACTGGTAATTTTATATGGATCAACCTAATGATATTTTAGAGTCCAATCTCCTAACATTCCCCCCCAGCTACAATAAAAATATTTTTCTAGTGAAGACTACAGCCTGTCCTGGTGGGTCCCAAATTGATTTTTCCCCTGTTCTGTCCTTCTTAGAACAGAGCTGCCTTCAAATGTCCCCCTGGTTTCTGGCATTTGGGTTTTTGCTGGGCCGGGGCCGGGCACAGAAGCACTTGTTATTTAACCAGAAAACCATGTGAACTGGGGCCCCACCTAAAACAGGAGAAAGGGCAGGGGTGAGGGCGGGGAAGATCAATCACCATGCGTCAGGTGGAAAGGACCAGATCATAAATAGGAAAAATGTTTTCACCTTCCCCCAAGGGCAATGTTTTGTAAATATATTTTGGTTTTATTTTCCTCAGAAGATGGCTTCGGTGGCCTCTTGAAGCAGGCTGCTGTGAACCAACTCTTGGAAGGGCCACGTGTTTTCATGGCACGTTTCAGCATGGAACCCTGAACAAATGGGCACCGTGTTTGTGTCGGCACGGCCCTCCCGGCTGACAGAGACATAAACTGCATGGAAAATTGTTGTTTATATTTCCTCTAGCTATCACTGCTCCAACAGCATGACAATGGGGAAAGTTTGTGGTACAAACAGTCCAGCTGCTATCTCACTGAAACCACAGTGTCCCTCCCCTGCCATCAGGAGGGGACCCTGTGGAGCGTGAGAGTCACATGCAGTCATGGCTTCAAACACAGAGGAAACCAAGGGACCAGGCAGAGACGGGCCAGTGGCAGATGCGTGAGAAAGAGAAACAACGAATCTGAAAATATGGGGGCGGAAAGTACCGAATGACCTGCTTAAGTGGCAAGTTCCAGCCCTAGGGAACCAGGGACCTACTGGGCTTGGAGAGCAGGTCTTGGTCAGGTCGCCATGCCGCAAAGTACCTGGGCAGGTGGCAAAATCTTTCCCCGGGTTGGGCGTGGGCGCAGCTTACAGTCTGGGAGCCTTGGCTGCTCTGCGACCTCAGTTGGGAGCCCACCACGTGTGAAACGGCACATAGAATACTTATCGCCTGGTATAGTTTATGTCTTATTTGTTTATTTATTGTCCACCCGTCTTTCCCCTCACCTCAGCACACATACACACATTCAAACACAAACTCCATTGGAGCAGGGATTTTTTTTTCCTGATGCATCCCTAGAGCCTAGAATGACACTTGGCCTGTGATAGGTGGTCAATACATACTTGTTGACTGAATGAATGAAATATGATTGCCTATATGGTCAATATACAGAAATGCCTGCAAAGGCAAATAATGATGTTGGAACATTAAGCAAAACTTGATTTTGCTCATTGTACTCCACTCACGACGGCAGGGGAAAGTCAAGCCAAATTTAGAAGGATTTGCAACAATAAAGAACAAAACAAGAACAGTTTCTGCTTTACCAGAAAATGCCATTAATCAGAACATCCCTATATGGAAGTTTTGTCTATAGAAAATAGAGTATTGAAAATTTTTTAATCCTCACCCAGGATATGTTTATTGTTAGAGGTGGGGGAGAGACATTGATGTGAGAGAGAAGCATTGTTTGGTGGTCTCAACCAGGGATTGAACCTGTAACCTAGGTACGTGCTCTGACTGGGGATTGAACCTGCAAATTTTTTTGGTGTATGGCATGATGCTCCAACCAACTGAGCCACATGGCCAGGGCTAGAGCATAAAGTACTTACATGTTTCCAGATATTCATATGTTTAGCATTAGGTAGCACCAAGTTATGAGCTTTCTCAGACAAAAGCAAGCAAAACCAAACATTTGGTTGATGAGCCAAATGACCCAACTTCTCAGACACGGGTTTCTAGGGGGTACATGTGAACAGAAGTGCCTGGTGAGTCACCTGCAAGTCACAGATCAGGGAAGAAGTTGTAGCTTTCATTCCAGTTTAGACAAGACCCGAAACTCCTACAGCGAGGCCATGGGGTGGTGTGGGGATTTCTCCCAGTGCGGCTGCGAGCACGGCCGGAGTTGTCAGATGATCCCACTGATGCCCCTTTGGCAGGAGAAGAGGCGAACCGGAGTCACAAAGGACCCACAGATGTCACACTGGCGCTTTGCCATGGAGTCACAGCCTGTGTCTCTCACCATCATGGCTGGCCCCACACAGGACCCTACGAACACCAGGCCAGACAGGGGCAGGTTCGGAGCCGTACAGAAAGTATTCTCGGCCCCACTTTCATATGAGAGCAGAGCACACGCGGTTTTAAGTATTTAATCACGTATTTTGACACCATAGTACCAGTCAGATGGAGGTCTTTTGACCTAGATAAACCCAGTGCTACTGAGAGATAAAGAAAGAAAGTGGGTTTTGGCCTTCTTGCCCCTTGTCTCCATCTTGGTGCCTGTGATCACCGGAAGCTGGGGCTGGTGGGCATCAGGGCTGCTGTCCCACCTCTCAGTTAGGGCTGGAGCAGACCGCACCCATGACAAGGGTGCTAGAGAGGGCTGGGTGGGCCTGCCGAGGTGGGAAACGTCAGAGGAACACCCCAAAAGATGGTTGCACTCAGCTGGCATGGCCAGTGTGGGGCAGGACTGGGATCCGCCGAGCCATTCCCAGAACTGCCCTCTAGCCTCCAGGCATGGGTGGCCACTTCGTCCTTGAAAAGCGGCCTGTACGAACTGAGAGGTGCTCTACGTGTGAACACACACCGAATTTTCAAGATTTCATGTGCAAAAAAGAATGTAAACCATCTCATTGATTTCTATGGTGATTATATGTTGAAATGAGAATACTTTGGATATATTGGGTGAAAGGAAGTATATTAAAATGAATGTCATCTGTTTCTTTTTTAATGTTGCCACTATAAAAATAGAAGGCGGCAGGAAAGAGGAAGAACAAATATAAGATCGGGAGATGGATTTACTCCATAAAAGAAGCCAGAGGCATGTGTCCACAGGCACTGACCCGGGGTGTGGAGGACAGACAGGGTGGACACAACCCATTCACCTACTCAATGGCAAATAACACACACACTACAAAACTTAAAGTTACAGCTTCGGCTTAGATCGTCTGATATTTCTGTTGACAGTGCTTGCCTAGAGCCTTGTTATTTTAAGTGTGATTCCCAGAGCAGTGGCAACATCACCCGGAGAAATGAAGATTCTCAGGCCCTCTCCCTGCAGTACTAAAACAGAACCTGTGTTTTTAACAAGATCCTCAGGAGATTCATTTCTATGTTAAAGTTTGAGAAGCCCTGGCGGGGGTGGGGGGGGGTCATTCCCTAGAACTCCTGGCTTCACTGTGGGTGGCCAGGTCAGCTTCAAAGTCTATGGCAGATAAGACCACAGGGGAGAGAGACCTCTGGTCAGTACAATGTCAAGGCACTGGTTTGGAAGTCACAGGATCTGAGTTCTATTCCTGCCTCTGCCTTGAAATTGCTGTGTGACCTTGGTTGAGTCGCTCTACCTCTCTGGGGCCAGCTCCTCATTCTGCGAATAAAGAAACCAGACTGAAGAACTTCAAAGCTCCTTTTACAAAGGTTCCTTGTCAAATCTTAGGGAGGGTCTTGTTTTCATATTGGCATTTGTATCACAATGCCCATGACCGTTCTGGATGGTGACATGCACTGGGGAACTACTACCTATGTTCTAGTATGTCCTCCTTTGGGTCCTAAATTTGGGTCCTGAAAACTTTACAGACATACATAGGAGATATGGTGGGTTCGGTTCCAGACCACCGCAATAGAGTGAGTATGACAATAAAGTGAGTCATAATCTTTCTGTTTGGTGGCGGGTCTTGCCTTTAGTTTGTAAAAAACGCAACCTCTGTGGAACACAATAAAGTGAAGTACAATGAAACAAAGTACACCTGTCTTTTAATTAACTAATACTTGTGTTACACTTACTATGTGCTGGTGTTGATTCTAAATGCTTTACCCATGTTACCTCTTCCAACCCATGCAATGACCCTAAGAGGTAGGGCTCACTGTGTGTGTGTATGTGTATAAATTAAAGAACAGAGAAGTTAATTAAGTTGCCCAAGATCATCATACAGCTGGTAAGTGGCTGAGTTTCAGATTTTTTCCTGGTAAGCCTGACTCCTCGTTATCAACCAAAACAATAATCTCTTCTGGGCTGTTCTGAAGCTCCTCACACATGTGTTCAGCTCCCCATCTGCCAGCAATGCCTGTCGTCAACTTGCCACACTTGCTTCCAGTGTCTGGGCTCCAAAATTTTTTCTTGACACTGTTGACATCACAGCCCTAGAAGACATCACCCTTATAATCGTCCCCATGACCTCCCAGCCCCAAACTGCAGACACTACAGCCAGGGGCCATATTCTCACTCCACCCAGTCCTGTTGCCAGCGGGCTCTGGGCCCTCCCGGCTTTGGCCCTGTTGTGACAAGTGAGGAGAGGAGTGGCCCAGAGGACAAGCCTGAGACTGTAAGGTGGTAAAAATAGGAATAAAAAAAGGAAAGTATTAAAATAGATATAAATGAATCCAATCAACACACAGGGCCAAACTCTTGTTCTGCTTTGTTTTTTACTTCCTGCAACATGTTTGATTCGCACATGGTGGTCAAGATCATGCACCCGGTGATCACGACAATCTATTTCCGTGTGCCCCCACCTGATGGCAGTCCCCTGGGAAGGGCACTCAGTCCAACTTCCACACTGATATCAGTACCCGGACACATACTCTGGCCAGGCTGGTCTCCATGGATGGGGCAGGCTGATAAATTTGTCCCCAAGGAAATAATCTGAAAAGGGTTCATACTAAAATAAGCCCTTTTTCTTTTTTAAGATCCCTCTCTTCTCTCATGAATACATTTTTATGTAAAAATAACTACTCCTAAGGTAGTGCAACCAAAGCCAAGGAATCGAAAGACAGACAGTTCAGTTGGCGGGCGGTGAATACAGCATGGCGAGGGCCTGTCCTGCCTGGCCAGGCCGCTCCATTCTTGGGCCAGCCCTCGGTCACTAGCGTTGTCACGGCCTCTGCCCCAGCGGTTTCCAGGGCTGCCCTCCCTACCACCCTGCACTCCTTTTTCCAAGCTCTTCCTTCCATTCCTGCTTCCAGGCTCCTTGCCTCACCTCCTGATGATGTCTCTGTGCCTGTCCCTTGGAACTGACATTATTTTGACTTTGTCATGCCAACCTCCCTGAGTATAATTCATATCACTCCTATAGACTATCCTTCTCTGGCTGCTCCAGGACCGACCAACCAAGGCCGGCTAAGCCAGGCCTCCTGGGCTCTGTCTGGCACTGTCACATGACCTTTGTCCAGAGTAAGTTTGCCTTGACCAAGAAGGCCAAGAATGGACCACTGATGGTGGTCACAACAGGATTCTCCCTCCCTCCCCAGGTTCCTAAAGCCTCCAAGAGCTCCTTACGGAGGCATGTAAGGCTCTCCCTCTGAGTTATTTCTAGCCAGGAAATGTGCTCCAAGGCCTCCTCCCCAGTCTTGCTGGGTTTTCATAGCTACAGTGACCATATGATTTTTCATACAAATCGGCTCTTCTGGCAGTGGAAGGGGATGCTACTAATGGTGCCTATGCAACAGGTACGAACTGGGACTATCCCAGGCCAACTGGGGTATTTGGTACCTTTACTCATAGCCCAACTTTCTTCTCAGAGGTAGAGCTTGGTAATCACTATATCCCTATGCTCTGTAATAGCTGCTGATCACCTCCCTGCTTAGCGTCACTCTGACTTGTCCACAGAGTGCCCGTACAGCCCAGGAAAGCGGATGTGTTGCCCCTGGGGACGGGGCAGTGTGGAGGGACGACCTGGAGCCTCCTGACAGCAGAACTTTTCTTTGAAGTCTCAAAAGGGCACATGAATTTCATCATTCTCTTTAACAATACATCCTTGTTTTTTTTTAACTACCTGTATTTTTTTTCCACAAAAATTTTAAGTAAAATTGAGGCCTCGGAAGATGCTCGCTGCAGGGTTACGCTGGTTTTGCATACCTCCTGGTTCTCCTGGGTCAACTGAGCAACCTGACATTACAACAGCCTCTGGCCAGTGAGGGGTGGGAGGGTGGACAGAAAACCACTCGTGCTCACCTCATCCAAGTCGTTTGTTTGGAATGAACAAGAATGCCACAGATCCAGGCCTAGCTCAGGGTCTGGGAGTGCTTTAGCATTTGACTTTTCCCGCTACCGAGTCTTCCGTTCCTCTCTGTGTAGCAGAGGAAAGTCCAATATGTCTCCATGCAAGAGTCTTAGGGGGCAAGGGCTTCATGGTTATGCCACTCAAGGCCCTAGCTGGGACTCTTAGCCCCTGATGTAGAGATTCCTGAGCTTGACAAGAGGCCAACTCTACGGGTGACCCTCCCCAAACGGGAGGTGTTTATGTGAACCCCCAGCCTCCCTTTTATCCTATTTCATGGTTTCTGAGGAAGCCAGAGGCAGTTCCCCAGCAGGCACCTCTGGAATGCAAGAGTCTGCAGCTGTTTCCTCTGGGTGGAGGGTGGGAGGCAGGCTGGGACCCAGAGGCTCTAGGTTGGATCTCTGAGACTCAGCTAAGCACGAGCTCCCCAGTGAGGCCTGAGCTAACCATGCGGATAGGGCCCAGTCCTCATCCTACAGTGTCCCTGGGCTTCCATGCAACCCAGCACTGCCCTGCACCACTCAGACAACAGGTACACACACAGACACATGCGCACACACACACATGCAGGCTGGTCCCAGGGCACCAAGTCACTGTCTCCTCCTCTTAATCTGGAAGCTGCAGCCATTTGCTATGTCTGAGGGTTTAATACGTCTTGTGTTGAATTCTTCCCCTCCTCCAACTCCTTCCTGCAGATGTACGATTTCCCTGGAGATGAAAGGATAATTTGAAAATTAACTTCTTATTTCAGCTTTTCTTCATAGCTCCAGATCAAAATGCACAGGGCCTGGAAGGTAATGATTAGGAGGGGGCCTGATGGGGATCCGGGACTGTTGGGAATATTCTGTGTGTTGACCTGGGTGCCAGTTACATGGGTGTGTTCACTTGGAGAGGATTCATTCAGCTGCGTCTGAACAATATGTGCTCCTCTCTGAACGCATGTAATGAAAATTTAAATTTGAAAACAAGCACAGAACGGGGTTGTAGCTGCAACGTGGAGACCTGCTATCTGGCTAAGAAATCTCTGTGGCTCTTTTCTGCCTCTCACGTGTTCGTGCAGCTGAGAGCTACTGTAGGGCTACAGGGCTGCCAAGGATTCCAGACGACAGGCGGAAGGCCTGCACGGTCTCCCGGCTTCCACGCAGAGCGCTCGTCTTGGATCTCATGCTGCCCCTTCTAAGGCTCTGGGCAGACTCGCACCCCTAGAGTCAGGAGGCCCTGAAAAGGGAGGCCAAGTGGTTAAAAGCTGAGTGTCTTGAGTTGAACAGACAAACCTGTGTACAAACTCTGATTCTGCCACTTTCTAGCCACGTGACCTTGGGAAAGTTACATAAACTTTCTAATTTTTAGTTTCCCCATCTTTAAAATGGGGCTAATAACAGTGCCTGTCCCGTGTAGTTGCTGTGGGAATAACCTATACTACCTATAAAGGGTTTAGTCCAGGGCCTGGCAAAGAAGTCAGTGCCCATTAAAGACTAAATGTTATAATCAAGTGCAACCCCTCATTTTATGTGAGGAAACCAAGACCCAGAGAAAGGAGTTTCTTTTTGAAGGTCGCAGAGCCAGAATGTGACAATGACAGGGACCAGCATGCTGTGTTTTCCCACCATGGAGGCCCTGAGCAGGACCACACTGCCATGCTCCCCTCAGGAGGGCAGAGTGGTTTGCATTGCGTGACACACATGTTGCACAGGGGACTGTGGTGTGTTCAGTTTTGCTAATAGGCCAGTTCCCAGGTGGAGGAGAGCTGGAGGGGATGGTGCATGGAAGCCGAGGGGGAAGAGAGACTCTCACCTAATAGACACCAAGTGCCAGCCTCGTTGGCCAGGCCAGGTGCTGGGGACAGCATGGGGAGCAGAAAGGGCCCGTCTTCCCGGAGCTCACAATGGAGGAGGGGGCAGGTGGAGAGATTTCCAACCATGGTGATGACAAGACATGGGTTATTCAAAGGAGAACATGTGACAGGGGACCTAAGAGAAATGAAGAGGGACAAGGAGAACCTGCGGGAAAGTGCGGGGGCAGGGCAGGGGCCCAGGAGACCGCAGAGGAAAAGGGCCAATGTTGGTGGAATGCAGGGAGCTCGGAGGACCGTGCCAGACCTCCTGAGCCATACTTGAAGTCCTGAGCTTTATCCTGAGGGCTGTGTGAAGCCTCTGCAGAGTTTTAAGTTGGAAAGTCACATGGTTGAGATTTGCTTTTGCTTTTTAGAAAATCCCTGAGCCCTGAGAGTCAGCTCAGGTCCAAAAGCACCAGCTGGTACAGTGAGTCAAGGGAGCTCCTGCAGCCTCACACAGTTTCCAAGGCCAGAGCAGCAAAGGCCCTTCAGGGTGGACATATCTTCATTTAACAGGCAGGGAAAGGGAGGACCAGAGAGGGAGAATGACATACCCAAGGTCACTTAGCACTTAGAGGCAGAGCCAGGTCTGGTTCTCCCACATGCAGCCATTGCCCTGCCTTGGTTGGCTGTCTCACTAGTTCGTGTGACAGTCTTTCAACTCCAAATGGACTGATATGGTCTTAATAGACAGGAGCACGTTCTTAATGGACAGGAGCATGTCCTATGGCTAGAGGCACTAAATA
>PVKM010011084.1:0-33806 GCA_004027735.1 Carollia perspicillata
CGGCAAGTTGATTTTGGGTGTAAATGTGCATTGTCTTTGAGGAAAAAGTGCTGCATTTCCATAATCAGAGTAAGCCACAGCACTAGCTTATCGCCAGGAGAACATTCGTACCTCTAGTGTTGTTTTGCAGATACGAAGCACCGTGGCATCCTACGTTATGCTGTCTGTCCATGATCCCGCCAAAATAACTGCCATGAATATTCTGAAATATTTCATTTGCTTCATGTTATCTTGACTGTGGCCCTTAAAGAACAATCTCTTTGGTTTGTAAGCATTCTCTCTAACATGTCTTGGCCAAGGAAGAGAAGGTGTGGGTGTGTAACACATGTGAAATGTAAGGGAGGAGGGCAAAGGCATTTGGGTGTACTTCACAGCTGGCATCTTCTGAACACCAATGCATCTCTTTTTCCTAAGCTTACAAAAAGACTCCCAGAGAATTTAAATTAATAGGAGCTATCTCCACAGTAGTTTCCTACAGCTGCTGTAACATATTACCACAGATCGGGTGGCTTAAGATCACAGAAATGCATTCTTTTGTTCAGGGATAAGAAGTCCAAATCTTGGTGTGTGCAGGGTTGGTTCTTCCTAGAAGGAAAATCTGTCCCCGCTGCTGATGTTTCCAGCAATCCCTGGACTTCTGGGGCTCCCATGGATGCATCATTCTAATTTCCGCTTTTGTCTTCCCATGCCTCCCCTCTGTATCTCTGTGTCTCCAAACTCCCTCTTTCTCTATAAGGACACTAGTCTTTGAATTTAGAGTCCACCCTAACTACAGAATGTCCTCATTTTGATATCCTTAGTTATATCTGCACAGACCCTATTCCCAAGTAAGGATGCATTCACAAATATCAGGAGTCCGTACTCAGACACAGTCATACCTCTGTACTCGTCAGCTTCAGAACTTGTCAAACCCTGTACTCATCGCATTTTAATGAGAAAAAAAAATACGTGTCAGCACGGGGTGCTTGCTCAGGACTTTTCACCCTTGCTAGAACTTGAATGAGTCAAAACAGGATCCTGCAAGAGAAAATGCTTCATCATTCAGTACTCATCGGTTTCAGCTCATGAGTCATGAGTTCCAGAATGAGTTAATGATGAGTACCAGGGTACCATTGTATGTTTGGGAGGGAACACTCTTGGATCTACACGAATCTCCTATATTGCAATGTGGTCATATTTGTCTATGGCCATGAATGTCTTATGAGAATTAGTGGTTTACTCTAGGCTTGTATACAATTTAAGTGATTTGAGGTGATGTGCCTATTGAGTGGAGCACAATATTCGACAGGACACAATAAAACAAATGAAACAGGATCTACCTTGTTTAATTTGGGGTATTATAATATTAGAAACCAGAATGCACAACTTTCTTCTGCTTAATTTTGTATTAAGGACAGGACACCTATCTGTTTTCATTAACCTAAATTGAATACAAGACAAGTAGGTGAAAGAGTCAATTTCTAACCTTCAAAGATGCATCTGAGCATTCAGCTGAAAGTCCTCCATCTCCTGCCTGAATAGAGACCTCTAGTTCGGTAATATTTTCCCCCATGTGGCTTGCTTGTTTTTTAGGATTGAAAACAGAACCCCAGATGTCTGCTATTATGAAAAATAAATGGTTCTTGTAAAGAATATCAATGATAATAAACTTTAAAACTCAACTTTTCACAATGGGCCTTTGGGTGCAATGGGAGAGTAAGGGGTGCAGGGAATATCAGCGAGCAGGCTGTAACTCCAATGCTTCCCTGAAAGCAGTGGCCTCCAAAACCAGCCCTGTTACGATTACTCCTTAGTAAAGATTAAAGTCACATGTCCCCTTCCGGAGGTATGCTTGGCAGGCTGCCAATGTGCTGAACTGCTTATTGTACCACCTTAGTCCATGCTAGATTTTTCCCTCCATTTATCTAAATCATTTCATATTTCTACTATGAAAAAGGAATAATGCTAATTTTTAAATTAAAAAAGAAATAATGCTAATTTTACTTCATCATTAGTTTCCTGTTATACGAGCCCATTAACAGTGACTGGAAGTTTTTATTGTTCCAGATATTAATAATCTTACAATGGTGTTTTGAATCACACACATGTCTGAGCTATAATCTGTTTCCAAGGTATGTGAACTTGATAATTAGACAATGAATACAGGTCCTTTTTTTTTTTGATGTGAGGCTGGCCTGGGTGGGAAGAAATGTGGGTGTTACAACAAGGTAGCAGCTGTAACCAAAATTCTAATGCACAGCGGGGGTCTGATACAAAGCAGTTCCATTCTTCTCATGAGTTGGCCGGAAGCCATTATTTTCAGGGCGGAAAAAGCAGTGTATTGTTCCAGTCCATGACCACTTGTGAGTTTCCATGGACAGCCCACACAAAAAGCAACCAGTGAATCATTTTTAAATGCTATTGGTGTAACCCTAAACTCTTGAAAGCATGAAGGTGACTACAAAGTCAAATAAATAAATGTTTGAGGAATCACTTAAAACTGGTGATACAATTAACCCAAGGGAGGCTAATAATTTTTTTTGTCTTACATGCATAATAGGTAGGTGTAAGAATAGGCCTGTTGGGGAGGTGTATTTGTCTGTGCGTAATAACAACCCATTTTCTTCTTCCCTAAGTATAATTTTAAAAACTTTTTTTGTTAAGGTGTAATATAGACACCGAAGAGTGCACTATGTAAGTTTCATAAATGGAACCCATAAATGGAACCCATCATGAAACTGCAATGTTGTGTCATATCCAATCTAGCTAGATGGTTTTTTCCAGGTGGGTCACACTCAGGCCATGGGACATCGCCAGGACCTGTCATTCTCCCTCACAGCTCCCTCTACTCACTATCTCCCCACAGATTACAACTGTGCCACTTGCTAATATTATCAATGTTTTCTGCTTTATGATAATAGATTTCGTGCAGTATAGTGTCTTTGGCCCTTAGCTTCTTTTATTCAGCATAATGTTTACAAAATTGACCTGTATTTTTCTGTGAGGTTATAATTGTTTTATTCTCACTGATGCATAGTATTCTGCTGTGAGAATATACCACACCTTATTAACTCTATTGGTGAAAAATGTTGCACTTTTCCATTTTGACACAATTATGAATAGTTTCTAAGAATTATCTAGTACATGTGTGTTGATGACTATTTGTACATTTTTTCTTGGGTAGGTATATCTTAAAGTGAAGTTTCAGGAGCACAAACAGTGTTCTGTTTAGTTTGGGTAGAAATCAGGTATCATTTTAATATGATTTCTTTTTCTGTCTGTTTTTCCATAATATATAATTTTTGTTCATGTTCATTGTTCCACTTCCATGGAAAGCCCATACTTTTCATGACGGAACTTAAAGTTTTCATTCATGAGGATGATTGCCCCAAGAATTATCACATATATGAATTATTATCTTACCATTGAATATTGATTCTTATAGTTAGGATGACTAGATTTATCTTCTTAATTTCTCACAACTATTTTCCTTCTCTATTACTCCATGTCATGCCTTTAGTTCAGACTCTTACCTCCTACACTGAACATTAGTTACTTAGCTGGTTCAGCTTCTTTTAGCCACTGACACCACCCCCCAACCCCCACTGATACCTACATCATGAGTGGTGGCCGACACAGAACAACCGTCCCACTTCTGTGAGACTTACGCTTATTACAAAGATCACATCCTATTGTTTCAAAATCTGCAATGTTGTGTCATAGCCAATCTTTTTGTCATTCAGTTTCTGTCCTCATACGGAGTCCATAAGCTATTCATTGGCCCAACCCAACAGTCGCACTTTGTAGTTTCCAGCTCGCTCTTGATTTTACCACTGTTTCTTATCCCATTGCTTGGGTACAACAAATATCCATTATTCTGTATTCTCTGATAATTTTTAAGTTTATACATTTGATTACTATGCATGCTATCTTAATTTATTTTCCCTCTTAGACTAAACAAATAAGCAAGGGCTTATTTCATACCCCAAGTACCTTGCATGGTCTTCGACCAATGACACACTCAGGGATAAAGCTAAAGACAAATGTTGACTGACACTTGCTTTTCATGTGCTACTGTTACCAAGTATTTGGATGCTAGAGTTGGTTATTTCTTATTTTTCCTTTCTATAAATGTCATGTGCATTCATTCAACTCAGCTGCTGATGTTCAATATGAAACAATTAGCCAGGATTGATTCTTGATGGTTTTTCCTGCCATCTTGCATTAAGTATGGTGTGACTTTGCTCTTAAAAACCATTGCTTTGCTCTAAGCTGGTAATACTGTCCTTCCCATAAGAATAAGGCATCAGTCAGTTTTTCAGAGGGCACAAAGTTATGTTTATACAATATTCTAGTTCTCCAAATGTTAAAATTCAGTTAAGGTAGGAAATACCAGCTTCATATTCCTGAACAAAATATTTACAGAAATGCCGGATCTCCCTTCTACAAGCTCGTCAGTGACCTCATCTCCCTCCAGGCTGATTGCCAACACACGGTCCTTTGCTGACTCTGCATAGAGGCCCTTAGAATGCTCATGTAACTGCAAGATAAATTATGGTTCGAGTCTACATGTGCCTTTTCAAAATGCTTAGAATCGCATCATATGCCATGTTCATTTTCTTTGGCTCTCTTTTACTTTTCAAAAACTGAGCAGCACAGGTATCAAAAGTGTTAAATGAATGATTTCAACTTGCTGTTACAAAGTACCTGCATGCTTTTCCCGTCAGGCCCCAGGGCCTGAATTTACTTCACAGAATGCTAAGTGCTGCAGGTTTATCTGGTGCATGTGCAAAGTGTTTGTCTTAAACTTGAAAAATCTCAAACCCCTGTTCTCTGCTGAGGTTATCAGACCTAAATTACAACTTCAGTTTTATGACGCTGAGAAGGGGCTGATGTAAAATACAATTGTGTAACAGGTTTTATCCATTCTATAATAAAAAGGAAAAAATGTGTGTACAAACCTTCAATAAACATTTAGAAGATTATATTGAAGGTTCTTCAGATCTGGAAGAAATCCATCAGAAGTATTGCTGAGTCCACAACCTCCAGGAGAGAACTAATATGACTGGCATACTCTGTTTCTTAGTTTCTAAATCCAGGTAAAGATTTCTTGCAAAAGACAAATACACTACTGCAAATTTAAAGGAAGCCCAAAGAGATTTCTGACTTACAGTTGAAAGATGTGAGAAATGAAATAAGAGATATTATCATCACATTATGATTCAGAAAATATATACCATCTGTACTCAAACATACGAAGAACAGGCTTTAGGCAAGGCAGTGGCCCCTGGTTCAAGGTGCTGTGAGATTTCACCTGGCTAAGCCCACATTCCTTTTCTGGCCCAGGACTATACTTTGTAGGCCAAATCTGACTTCCTTTGTGGTCCACAGAGTGGTGCGGTTTGGGATTTTTGTCTGTTTGTTTGTTTTGTTTCTTGTCATTTAAGCTTTACATTCTGCCTTAGAACTGCACAAGGAGCCACCACAACCAAAGAGTAAATAAAGAATACGATTCAGGAGAAACTGGTGAATAAACTACTGGTTGCAAGTGTGGATCTTGTGGAATTTTATTGGTGGGTTTAAAACAGTGAAAGACGAAGCCACGCCAGGCCCAAGCAAAGCAGCAGAGCCGCGGTTGCTGTCCATGGTTCTGAACCATCGTCCTCGAATCCATGTCAATGTTTTATTCCAACTTTGGCCCACGAGAGCTGTCTGCCCAATATTTCAAGAATTCTGAACCAATGAAACAAGAAGCAGGAGACAGGTGGAAGGGAGGAAGTAAAAAAGAGAGAAGTGAATAAAGTCATTAGGCAGAATTTCTGAAGCAGAAGGAAATACAAATATTTTTTTTCTTTTAAAGTGATATTCAAGCATTCAGTTTCAAGGAAACAAAGCTACCATTGATTTTGTCCAAACTGAGGCATCTCAGGAGAGGTAAAAGAGGGTGTAATAATTAATACAACTAAATGCTATCAGCAGTAAGGAAAGTGCTAGAATGCAGAGAAAGGAATTTCTTCTAGGCATCCAGATATATCACTATAGAAATTCCAGTTGAATACTCCTGTTTATTTCTGTCTTTCATATGTTAAAACATGTTTTCAATCAACACACTTTAGTAAAAAAGTATGTATATTCCAAACTTGCCAGAGTTAAGTTATCTTGCAATTTTTGATATTTTTATCATATTTCTGACTTTTACGGGTGTTTTTCTCTCTATGGCAATTTTAATGAGCCTGTTCTCCTCTACTGAAAATCTACTGATGCTTGGGGAATTTATAAGCCTAACTAATATTTAGAACTCTCTTTAAAACGCAAAGTGGGGTTCGGTGAAGGTATTTCTCTATGTTTTTTAACTGTCACTTTGCAAAAGGAAGGTAGAGAAATCAGAGTAAAAATGTTCATAATGCCATTTTCTGGAGATTGTAGATGTTGGAGATAGGGTTTGGGTGACGAGAAGATTGTTTGGCATGAGTTTCTTATTTGTGAGTTGAGTTAGATCATCTGTATTCTCTTTAAATCTAGCCTCTTTAAGCCAAGATGGAGCACACTATTTTAGAGTTTTAGAAAATACAGAAGTACCTCATCGATTGAAGCAGCCGCTTCTGAGATACACTTGCTTTTGTATGTTGAAAACCAGCTCTAGTACTCTGCCTTGATTTGGTGTTGTACTTTACATGTTTAAGTATTACTACTTATATTTAACGTGCATTATCTCACTGGCTGTTCCCAACTAGATTGCAAATCAATTAAATTAATTTACTTACCACTGAACAGATAAAGAAAATGGAATTCAGGAAGATTAAGCTACTTGCTGAGGGTCACGAAGCTAAATCTTGACAGATCTGAAATTAGAAATGAGTTCAACTTAGTCCAACGTTTGCTTAGCAGTTCCAGAACAACAAGGCTTTCTCTGCTGTTCTACATAGATGGTATAAAAGTCAGATGGGCTGTCATGTCTCACTTCTTCATAGAGGCTAACAACTTTCAGATGATGGAAACACCTTCCACTGAAGTTGCCAGGATTTCTTCCAAGGCTGTCCTCGGTTCTTCTAGATCAGCGCTCCTATCTCAATGATGCCCGAAGGTTTTCAGAAACTGCATGTATTCCTTAAGTTAATTTAAATTTTTGTTTAATGATTTTTATGATCTTTATTTATTCTCAAATGAGTAATAGTAATGCTTCTTTATAGTAAATAGTTCTCTTAACATAGCTAAATCATTTCCAGTAAGTCTCACACTTAGGGGGGTATTCTAATTGTATAGGTTAAGTAAAAGAGCCATAACTTTTTAAGTTTTTATAGAGAAGGTCTCTGAGTCTCGGATAAGTTCAGGAATTTCTGAATTTTGCAAAGGCAGTACATAATGAAAGCGGAACCACTGGATGGGTGTCTGGAGTAGGCCCTGAGCTTTAACCCCTGCCCAATTGATAGCAGTGATTCTTAAAGGGAACATGGGGTATTTTGCATCCCAGGGAACATTGTCGAAATGTGTGCAGACATTCATTAGTGGATGTCAACACTTGGTGTCTCATGCAACTGTCATCTAACCACTAGAAGCCAGGGATGCTGCTAAACATTCTACTGTGTGCAAGACGACCCCACCCCCATACACATGTGCCTACCTGAAATGTCAGTAATGCCAGTGTTGAAGAACCTTGCTTTAAATAAGTCTGTCAATGTTTCTTCTCTTTCTTATTCAAAATATAAAATGCTGATTTAAGGATACCAAATTTTATACTTGAACCCAATGAAATATGGGCCCAAAATGATCAGATCACAAAGCAAAAAACAATCTTTGGAGGTAGATAACACTGCATTAAAATTCTTTTTTAAAAAAACTAAATAGCATGCTCCCTTTTGAGGGGGCACTTAACCTCTCTGTGCCTTGTTTCCCTTCGGTATAAAATAAGAATAATTCTTACTGCTTAGGATTTTTGGCAGGGTTATACATTATTGTTATCATTATTTTTTATCCTTCCCTTTTAAGCCACTATACTTTTATCTTTTGTAGCCTCAAGGTCCTATGGTGCTTCCTGTATGCCCAAGGTTGCTCACTTTGGTGGCCTATAGATCTGGCCCATTCTCTGGGTGTTGGTACCATCAACATGACCTGTCTAGTAAATTGCCTTTGACTGGTAAATACACATACTAGTGGGAGCTTCTCTGGTTCAGTCAATGCCTGGTGTTCAGAGCTTCACCAGGATCCCCTTGGATGGGTAGGGTAATTGACAGAAATTATGATTTATTGATTCACTTCACCCTTGTGTGTCTCTCTCATAATTAAGGCGAGCTCAGGTTTTGTCGTGCAGTCTCTACTAACATCCCAATGAGAGAGAGGAAAACTCTACACACAAGAGAAGAAATGTGACAATGAGTTAGATTTGAGTTCAACACCCATTGCATCTCCTCTATTTATTTCCTTAACTTGATACTGCTTCCCAGTCTGCTGTCACTTCCGTAAAGAGTGCTGTCTTATGAATGAAAACAACCCATACAGTAGACACCTAGCTTCATGCTCAATAAGTAGTAGCTATGTTTCAACATTTGTAAGCATCATGTGCATGCATCATGCTTCGATCATGAATTCTAACTATACATATGAAATTCTCCCAACTTCATCCACACTGCATAAAAAACAAATACAAGCATTACTTTCCCAAGACAGGTTTGTACTCCCCTTTATATTCTCAACCTCGTTTGCCCCTGAATCCTCCAAATTAACATGAAATTATCATGTTAGAGAACGTTTGTTCTCTTTTAGAAAACCTTGACTTACATCTGGCGATGAAAGTAAAGGCATTGACTTTAATGGTGTGACAGTGCTCTTCTCTTGAGCAGCTTTGGTCTCTGGGGGTTTTGAAGTGATGAGCACTTAGCAGTTTTGGATGATGGAACTATCAGAATATCTAGACCCATTCTGAAAAGGGAGAACTAAGAAAGAGAAAAAAACACCTTCTCTCATTTCAAGGACTCCTTCTGGTTCTATCTGCTGCCAACATCATCAAAAGCTGTTTCCTCTGAGAGTGTTAGAGGAAAACATTATCAGTAGAAAGGAGAAAAGTTAGTTTGCCTCTAAAAGCTTTCTTCTTAATTCAACAATGCTTGCCCTGAGGGAATCTGTTTTCTTCAGTAGAAGACCTTCACAGCTGAATTCACCATGAAGAGACTGGATGGATATCGCAATGACAATTAATACGACCCAGTCAAAGAGCATGTATGAATGATCCACAGACATGGACAATGGTGTGCGAATTGCCTGTAGGAGCAGGGGGTGGGATGGGCAGAGGAGGGCAAAGGGGGGAAATTGGGACAACTGTAATAAAATGACAATAAAAATGATTTAAAAATAAGGATAAATGGATATTTAAAAATAAGTAAAGATGCTACCTAATCCAGGGGAAACAAGAGACAAAATATCTCAATACAAAGATATTCTAAAATATTCCAATGCAATTGCTGCATTAAGGAAATGCAGAATTCTAGAATAGCATGAGGAAGAAATATGAAATAGAACAGCTTCAAATTCGCACTGTTACTTCTTGCTTTAGTAAGTAAGAGAGGCCAGAACCACTTCCAATTCTAATGTTTTATTCCCTGTGTCAAACTACCCCCAAACTTAAATTGTTTGGAATAGGGGGGCTTTCAGATCTCCAACCTGGGATTCTGTTCATTTATTCATCTTTCTATTGATATATTTAATCACTTACTTAACAATTACCTATTGAGTAGTTAGGGATTCTGGGTACAAAAATATTTTTAAATGTGATCATGTGACATATTTAAAACCAAGTGAGCAAGTAAAAAATACAAGTAAATAAGTGAATTACATTTTAAATGGATGTATTGCTGTAAGGGAAAAAGAGTGTGAAAAAGACACTACTACTATATTTTCAGTAGAAGTGAGGCTCCACTAAATAGGCGATAATTATGTTGGGCTGTGTGTGTGTATTTGGGGGTGGGATGCATGGAAGGAAAGTGTAGCAATGTTTTGAATTAAACAAAAGCACCTGTAAAGTTCAAGCCCCCTCCAATGCTGTACTATCTTCCATTGACTCAAAACCCTGCTAGTTGCCATGGCACTTAATATGATAACTTGAGAGCCACTGATTCATTATATAATGTACTGATGCTGCAGTTAACATACTTGAGAAAGGCCTGTCCTTTAATATTATTTGATACAGTGATGCTTGAATGAACTGTAGGTCCTTGGCAAACCGGTGGGAGGCACTGCTTAGATTTTTTGTCTTTTACGTAAATCATGTTTCCCAGCTTCCTTCAAGCAACCTACAAAAACAGGTACCAACTACATTTAGAACAGCCTAAGTGGCTGACATATTTAATATTGGCTTGTGAAATATCAACTCAGTAATTGCATTGCTAGTTGTTTATTTGTTCACCTCTATACTGTAAGCTCCATGTAGCCAGCCAACTTTGTAGCTCCAAAGCCTAGCAGAGTGTCTGCATTAAACTGTTTTTCAGGGAAAGCTTATTGAAGAAGTGAATAATTGAGTGAAGAGTGAAAGCTGAACCAGTAGCAAGGGCTGAAGTAAACCATTATAAAACTGAATCTCAGAATATTTTTCTAAACCAAATAAAAATTTATTTATATATGTGTGTGTATATGTGTGTATGTACATGTGTGTGTGTACACACATATACACACACACTCTCGCATATTCACCTAAGCCCTGACTGGTGTGGCTCAGCTGGTTGGTTGGCATCCTGCAAACTGAAAGGTCACCAGTTCAATTCCTGTTCAGGGCACACGCCTGGGTTGCAGCTTAAGTCCCCAGTCGGGGCCATACAGGATGCAACCAATCAATGTTTCTCACACTGATGGTTTCCTCCCTCTCTTCTCCTCTCAAAAGAAAGAAAGAAAAAAAGGAAAATAAGGAAGGAAGGAGGGAAGGAAGGAGGGAAGGAAGGAAATATTCACCTAAGAAACATAGCATATTTAAATTGAAAAACATAAACATTGACTTTAAATCACTAATAGAAAAAGACAAAACAGTTTGGTCAGAGACTTTCAAATTTGAATTGAAAGTATTGCTCTATATGTATGTCGTCCCAATATGTCAAGGCTACAGGTTCAATGCCCGGCTAGGGCACATATAAGAATTGACCAATGAATGCATAAATAAGTGAGACAACAAATCGATGTTTCTCTCTCTCTCAAAAAATACTGTATAAAAACAATTAAGAATTGCTCTATAATTTACCCCCGAGTTTACTTACTCAAAGAAGACTCGGTCCCTTCTCTTTGATTGTCTCTTCCATCTCTGGGACCTTACATCTCACACTGGCAAAAAAAAATATTTTGTTTTCTCACCTGAAGATGTAGAACATTGGAGGAAACCGAAGTAGTAGGTTAGGATCACTTATCAGTCTCCTTCATGCAACCTCCCTACAGGCAGAGAGAGCCAGAAGGAGAGAGGAAGCAGAGGGGGGAAGAGGGGAGGGTCTGGGACAAGTTCAAGTTATTTTGGAATCACTTTTTTCCATATGTGGGAAAGTTTACATAATTCCTATGACTCAATTTTCTTTTATAAAATTTTTTATCAAAGCATCAAGTGGAAGTTTTTTCTAGGAATATGTAGTATTTTATTCCGCATCTTCACACACCTCCTGGCTCCCTGACTCACCCCATCTCCTTCCCACTACTTTGAGAAACTTGTGTGCAAGAATGCTAGCACACAGGCACATTTTTTTGCTAGAAGGAGGGTGCACTGGAATCTCGAGTAGGCCTTTCCTAGAAAATAAAATAGAAAAGGAAAAAGACTTACCTGATCCAGTAAAACAGTATCAATATAGGAGATTAAATCTCTAAGAATAACCATATTGTCTTTAAGAGGCTTTCTCTTCTGTCCAGAAGCTTCCAGATAATTCTAGGTGTCTGCACGGGGACAGGATATTTTCTTCAAGTGCTGAAATGCAGACGTTAAGGGTGTTATCAACGAAGGCTGTTTTTCATTGTTTTTGATTACTGTAGAAGCGCACAAGCCTACACTGAGATGCATGGAAGCTCCGTTCCCTTCCTCAGGGAGCTGTTATTTCAATAAAAACAATGGAATCAGTTAGCATAGGTAATAAAATAATTATAGTAATTTATTTTGGCTATTAAATGTTGCATCCCCTTAGCTAATCATCCACTTCAAGCTATTATTCAAAACGTTCTGCTCTTTTTGCCTTTAAGTTAAACATCATGAATTTCTATGCACTGATAAATCCAAATCGAATAAATTCCTGATGTGTTTCCTTGTGCTGTGACTACAGACAACTCTCTCTGTCTTGTTAATTCAATGTTATTCAACACCAGTAAGAGATGTTTTCTCCTACAGTATAAAAGCAAAGAGTTACTTGTTACCTAAGTTCGTACCAAGTCACGAGTATATTTAGCCTCCACTGTTTTATGACTATAAAGCACCCTGTGTTATAAACAAAGGAAGTATCTGAGATGTTAATCACGGGGCCTTAGAGAGCTGTACTTTCTAAAATAACCCTAAACATCCCCTGCCAACATTTAATCCGTGAAAAGATATCTTTCAGGATTCAAAGAGCCTCTTGCATGTTTCACCATATGATAGTGTTAGGTTTCTAATTACAGCTCTATTCAGTTTCACATCCGTTTCGTTTTGATAAGGTTTAAACCAGGCATATCGAGTACTCTGAAACTGCAGGGTTGTCTTCCTGGTTTTCAGGCACGTTATGTGAATTGTTTAGAGAGAACCCAAACTAGCATTCCTATTCTCATTTTCGGACTCCACATCATTGAACAAAAAAGCAGCAGAAATAACTTCCAATGATTCCTGTAAAGATTACGTATGCGGAGCTTAAAACGCAATCTATCTTTGTACTATCAGTGCATTTTAGAGGAAACACTTCATTCCTTAACGGCCCCCAACCTTCACCTGCTTTTCGGAACTTACCCAACACATCAGTACAGGTTTGACTTTTCTTTACAAAAACGCAATTGCTGGGAAACTGCCCTTTAGTGTGAGTTCTGAGAATAATTACCAAACTGAAAATATAACACGCCAGATAACCTATTTTTAAAATTTATTCTTCAATTTTACTTTACATTTAATGTGTTTTGCATTGGTTTCCAGCATACAGCATAGTAATTAGACAATCACATACCTTGCAGAAGTGTTCCCCTAATACTTCCAGTAACCACCTGGCACCATACATAATTATTATAATATTATTGACTGTATTCCCCAGGCTGTACTTTAGATACCCATGACATAATTACCATTCGTACTTCTTAATTTCTTCACCTCCTCCACCCAGTTCCCCAGCCCTCATCCCCACCCCGGCAGCCCTCAGTCCGCTCTCTGCGTCTGAATGAATCTGTTTCAATGTTGTTTGTTCGTTTGGTTTGCAGAGAGCTTCTTTTTTACTAACCACATTTAGGTTTTCAAAACTGTTTTGAGTTTGTGAGGTGTATCATACAATTGAAAATCACCTTATAAACTAATGACATTTTGGGGGGTCTTAAAGTTGTAACATCAGAAATTTCAAAACACTTGTTTCCAAGTGAATTGTACTTCATTGATATTCTACTTGCAAAAAAAAATTCCAAAAAAGTGAATAAACAAAAATTTCCTGTTCAACAATACAATTTTCGGTTGAATTGAAAACATGTTTATTGGCATTTTTACTCCAGTAAATACCTCACTTATATTCCATCTACTTGTCAACATCTGAAACTTTACTTAGGCCAGAGAACAAGAAATCCCCATTAGGACCTAGAATTTTTCTAAGAACTTTGGCATAGTGCCCTTGAATTAATGTGGCTTTTCAATAAAGTCACACACACACTGTCGCAAAACACAAAATACTCATTGAAATGGATTGATTGTACTTCCCGAGTTGCCTTGGTATTTACAGTACATTAGCATACGTTGAATTGGTATTATCTGTAATTGATTACATCAGGAAGAAAGTGGCAAGTGTTGGATAATACTTGCTCAGTCAAACTGACTCCAGAGTCACAATGTTCTAGTTGGCTCTGAACCCATGCTTTCCTTATAAGGACACCCATTTTTCCTGGTGATGAAAATCAGCACTTGCAAAATATTCTACAGGGCCTTCTAAAGTCTTTGTGGTTCTACTTTAAATCGTCTTTAATAAAATTCTTTCTTAAAAATAGATGGACTCTGTAGAGTAACCAGAATTATCTTTACTGTGAATATGTTCTACTAGAAAGGAATATTTTTAAGGTTTTATGGACCCCGTAGCTAAATTAAAATTGGTTTATTAGAAAAACCATTTAAATTAGCTTCTTTTGTTTAAAAAGTTATGTGTTTGAATAGCTGGGACCCAAGAAGTAATTTTACAAAGGAAATATAAGTGCATTGTGATGAATTTAAGTAGCACAAAGAATACAGAAAGCTTTGCATGTAAATTGACTTTATAAATTAGGTACCATAAGCTGGTAATAGAACATAGTAATACCCATGGACAAATTCCAGTCAACACAAAATTTGAGCTCTTTGAAGATATGGCCAAATCTGTTCTCTTAGAAGTAATAGAAATTTTCAGCCAGTGATGGACTTAACACAGTGGATAACCTTTTCATTAGGCAATTATGTGTTTCAGTCCACAGGATATTCAGTATATATTTTTGTTGTACTTTTTCAGATGTCAGTGACCCCATTTCATAAAATTTAAGTCACACTGAGGTTTTAACATCTGAGAAAATCAATAGATGAAATATTGAAGACTATTATACATCCACTGGAAAAGTTTTTTTCTTTCTTTTTAACAATTTTTTTTATTGTTCAAAGCTCCACCTAGACATCAAAAACATCATTGAAAAACCTGGGTGATAATTATCCATGTCTTGAATTTTACAGTAAAACACTTTTGTAGCTTTGTAGCATTTGAACTTCTAATCCACTTGGTACAATACCCTAGGAAAGGAGGTAAGAAATATAAAACCACTAATCCATTGAGCAATGTTTAAAAAAAAAAGAAAAGAAAAGAAAGGAAAAAAGGTATTAGTCTAAGTCAGGCTTTATTACCATCACAATCAATAGAAACAAATCTGTAGTCACAGTTCACCTCAAGTGACACTAATTAAAAAGAAAATGTGTGTAATTAATGTGTAATTAAATTGCAACTCCTAATTAGTTTATTTGGGTTATTAGGAACTTACATTTAGGCTTCCAACGGAAGCGAGTAGATTTTGTTTAAGTCTAACCTCAAATAGGTTTTAGTAGGGACTTCTGTGTTACTTTAGAGAGTGAGAATTATAAAGAGTTTAAAAATTAAAGGAGAACATTAAAAAATAGACCCATTGAAAGGTGAAATGAGCTGCCTGCCGTAGATGGATGATCCCCACCAGGGGAACAAAGCAGGGGAAGGTGGGGTGACAGGCAGGTCGGCCATCTGACGGGCAGGCTGTAGAATGCACAGGTAGAAATTTGGACCAGGAGACTTTCAGGCTGCTTAAGTAATACATACCTGCAACCATGTGGTCCTGGTAACTATCCGAGGGGAAGAAGCATAGGACTAAGAGCTCCTAGGTCTGTTCTCTATTACCTGAACTTGCCCATCACAGTACTTGTTGAAGTTACTGTGGGAAATGGCTCTGTGTCCACCTCTAACTTCAAGCGGCCTATGCTTCTTTATCTGCTTTCTTTCCTGACATGCTAGAGAACAAAGAAAACAGAAATCATTTGAAGAATAACCATCCGTGCTTCACTTTCTACAGAGATCCAGATCTCATTCTTTGTCTTTGGAAACTTCCCAGAGAAGACAGGAAGGACGAGTTATAATGTTACATGGAATGATCAAGCAATCGCCCTCTGACCCTGCTCTAGAGTTGGGAGCAGGGTTTAGTGGCTTCCCAGCATCCTTCTGTAACCCTCTATCAAAAAAAAAAAAACCCATGCAGTGTCTTAATGAAGTATCAGAATTTCATTCCAGTAAGTTTACTGAAGATGCATGCCCTGAAAATGCAATACGGACACTCAGTAACAGAATTCCTCCATTCTGGGAGGCAGAGGACAGCACAGGCAAACCCCAGATCTCCCAAGGGGGCCTGGCCCTAATGCCTGGGGAGAATTAGAATAATAGGTGGCAGGAACCCCAAGGCAGGGAAATATAGAGCTCTGATGGGTGGTAAAGCAAGGCCCTCAAAAGCTGTGACACTCTCTGAGCTATTCTAAATACTCTTCCTCAAAAGTACAGCCATTAGGCTTCTTTTGTGTGCAAGAAAGTGGAGAATAAAAAGTTGAGGTTTTGTTGGTTGTTTGGTTCTGCTGGGAACTACAGGGTAGAACTACCAAAGCTGGGAAATGCCATGCAATTGAGCACCAGGAGATAGAGGCACTGGGAGGAGGCCAATGTCTCTAGAAAGCAGGATTCGATGGATTGCTACAGCAGGGCCACAGCACGTGAGAGGATGGGCTCCTACAATATCCCTCTTTTGTGTCACGCCCCCCAAAATTCACACATCAAGGCGACATACTGTGGCTGGTATTCAGTTGCATGTTTCGCCTCTTGCCCTTAAGATTGGGGCTCTTTTCATAAGTTATTTATTGATTTTCAGAGAGAGAGAGAGAGGAAGAGAGAGAGACAGAAACATTAATTTGTTGTTGCATTTATTTACACAATCATTAGTTGCTTCTTGTATGAGTCCTGACCAGAGATCGAACCTACAACGTTGGCATATGGGAACGATGCTCTAACCAACTGAGCTGCCTGGCTAGGGCCAAGTTTGGGGCTCTTGTATGAAGCTCAACAACACCTACAAAGGCAGTTCCCCTACGAAATCTGTACATTCTTATTGAAAAGGGTGAAACTGGATGTTGGGCAGGAAAAATAAACACTAATCGAATAACTAGGAACAAAATAGAAACAAGAACACTCGTCTACCAGTAGGAGCAGAAAAACAGGCTTTCGACATTCATTCCACAATTACTGATTGAGTGTGAGCCACTCTGCTCACACTTAAACAGCCTTTTCTTCCCCACAGCTGCCTGTGGATGAGGGATGCGTTATGAAAAGGGGCCCTTAGCTTTTAGTGGTCATTTCGCATTAAGACTAAACATCCACATCTATG
Source organism: Carollia perspicillata (assembly GCA_004027735.1). Taxonomy (NCBI): domain Eukaryota; kingdom Metazoa; phylum Chordata; class Mammalia; order Chiroptera; family Phyllostomidae; genus Carollia; species Carollia perspicillata. Next base: position 17,050 of record PVKM010011084.1, read on the forward strand.
TCCACGGTGTTATTTTTCTGCAGTCCAAGAGCTTTATTCTATCATTTGAAGTTTCTTTTTGTAAAGAAGTTTTTATGTTCAAATAACCGTAAATCCCAGATGACAAGCGGACTCAGTTTCAGCCTCAGCTTCCTCATGCTTTTTCAGTGACTGAAATCAGAACACACAATATATTCACACATACACACAAGCATATAGAATGCTCTGGAGCTTACAAGAAGGAGGAGGGACCATCAAGCTTTGAATCAGTACTTGAAATGGGAGGGTTCAAAGTCCTCACATCAAAAATTTATCCAGAATGGTACAGAACCTACCCAAGAGATTGTTAAAGAGCCAGATTGGAGGACTGACAGACAAGGTTGAAATGAACCACTGGAGAAAAATAATACCGTTTCATTTTTACACACCATGGACTTGAAGATTGCTCATTAAGCTTGTTAAACATGAAACCAAACAAGTGCCATTGTTGTGTTCCACATTTCTTAAAGCATTGCCATTGTCTTTGGAAGAGTGTTTTCAGAATTATTTTCCTAAGTAGATATACAACAAGAAAACGTTTCACAGTGTGTTAAAATAAGTCATTTGGCATTACACCCCCAACCCCATGCACTCCGGCTATATCATGTCCTATAGCTAAAAATACTGCTAACTTTATTTAATCTAGCCTTTCCCCCCATTGGTGACAGATCCTACTTTAGCCACATTGCCATTAACATCCTGCAAAAAGTCCACTTCACAAACACCAAATACTTTAAAAGAGTGTGGTGTTTAGTATCTTATATATGGTCCTCCATGATCTGGTTACTACCTCAGTTCACAACCTTTCCCACATTACTGTGCCCTGCTGAAATCAGGCGGATTTACTCCTTTACGAATGCATCCTTCATGTCTGCTTCTATGACTTTCTTCCTCTTTGTCATTTCATCAACGATATTACTTGTGTCTATGCAAACCCCCCTCATTCTTTCAGTCCTGTTACAAGTGTTACCATCTAGTCCATGCATACTTCCCTCGTTTAAGAATTGTCTCGTGTTCTTTCTACACTCACAGCACTTATGATATGATTGGAAGTTTACAAAGTTATCAGTATGAATCAGGCGCTGTGTTCGATCCTTGTCTAAACAACCCTGCAAGTAATAGTATTTATTACTGACAGAGAAGGAAGCTCATGCTTAGAGAGGATGAATAATGTGATTGAGGTCTCATAGGAGGGAAGGGGTAGAGCCAGGACACTACTCCAAGTCTACCCGAACCCAAATCCATGCTCTGCAGCACTGCGTAACAATCACTCTGCCATTCTGTGTGCGTGTCTCTCCCCTCCTCTTGAATATCAGTGCTCATAGGACAAGGATCTCATCGAATTCATCTTTACACACATTCTGTGCTTAATACAGTGCCTTCTAGCTACCCCGTAAACATGTTTCGAATTAAATCACAACCATGCGCTCTCAGCATCATGAGCTAATGGGACAGTATCTCCATGAAAATCATGTGTCTGTCATTCCAAGGTGCTGGTTCTTTGCATTCCACATGTCATTTCCTCCTTTTGAATTCTCCCCCTAGCGTTCCTCATTATGATGCAGCCCCAAAGTTCCCCTTAGTTACATCTAATGCAATATGACTAGCGCGACATGAGCACATGGGCCCTAGAGAACGGAGGGGCAGGAAGGTTGTTTCCTCCACACTGTGGATTTAAGTGAAGTTATAAAAATATGTATGTTAGAGGCCCATCAGTGCAACTCCGAACTAGGAGCCCTCCTGTGGAAGGGTTCCATCCTTCGCAGGGCACCAGACTGCTGTATTCCCGTGGAAACTGAGTGGAATAGGCCATGCAAGCAGCCCCATTTATGTTTCCAAGAAAATTACCTTATTAATGCGCATTATGGAAATAGTGCTCCATGTCAGACCTAACAAGAAGAATTTGCACTGCGTGTGCACATGGAAAATTGCCTCCTGTGCTTTTCATCCCAGCGGATCTGGGGAATTTTCTGAAGCTCATTTTCAGCTCCACCTGCTTCTTCAACAATTCCTTTCTCTATAAACAATCCCCTCTTCGATGAACTCCCCTTCTGAAGCACCACAGATGCCAACCAGACCTGGCAACTGGGTCAGCAGTTCGGTGACCCCACATAAATGTCTCATGGGCATTAGGTCTCTGGCCAGAAAGAAACTGACCCAAAATAACAGGAAAGTCAGTAGAGTGTAGTGGTTAGTGGAACCACAGGGATTGTGGATCCCTGCAGACCCAGGCTCAGAGTTTGACTGTCCCTTCTCAACTGTGTGACATGGGGGACTAATATTAATACATGCTCTTTAAGCCAAGTACAGATATTAGTAGTAAAATTCTTCCTCTTCTTAGAGTTATAATCAAATTGAATGTGGCTGTATTTACAAAGATTTCACTCAATGGTTGCTCACACAAAATAAACCTCAATAAATAATGGTAGATTTAGTAATGTAACACAGTTTTATACTAAAGCTTAGGATACTTAATGTATTATCTACAGAATGTTTCCTTCAAAAAACAGACAATGCGATAACTTAGCTAAAAAGAAGCCTAACAACTGTATCATGCATGGGGACAGCAATCCAATTCTACGATAGGGGATGGGGTGATTTTTCAGATTACAGAAAGCGGTCTATCAACTACGTTCTCATTCACCTGTGTATCCTCCTTACCTTGTCAGTTCCTAAGTCTACAGTGGATCAGAATTAGTCCGATTTGATGTTGCAAAGTGAAGAAAAACATTTTCGAACACAATGTTTTATTACTACCTTTGGCGTTCTTAAGGCAGACTGGCAGAAACAACTGTATGAGCTTCAAATGCCAGAGGCTCTAGAATTTTGCTGTCTTAATTGGGAAAACTTCTTTGCCTATTTCACATCTATAGCAAGATCATGAATCCTGCTTTTATTTCAAAGGCACTATCATATTCACCTTTTAAATATTCCAATGTTATCCCCAGTTTCATCCACCTGGAATCATAGGCTTCCTCCCAGTCACTAGTCTCTGTGCATTATTGTTTAAATGTCTTTACTGATGTGCTCTGAGGCTGTGATCTTGTGATGCTCTCCACCATAGCGGCAATTGATTGCTCCAGGTTGTCTGCCCCCCCATTTAAAATTTAAAGGGGGATTGTAGGGGAAACATTATATAGGATAATTTGTATGTTGTTGATACATGTACTATTAATTGTTGGGCTTTTCAACTTCTCTCTACTTTTCATTCAGTTTACTGCTTAAAAAAATGAAGGGAGAGACAGACTAGTAGATGTAAGGGTGAGAAGGTAGTATACCAGGAAAAAATGGGGGATGGAGGACAAGGAAAACAATGAGAAGATTTTAAAAAGAAAAACTAAAGAAAATAACTAAAAAGAAATAAACTAAATCAAATGTATGGTATAGAAAATGAAGAAAGATATCAAGAAAAAGGAAAAAACGGGGAAAAGATAATTGTACTAGACAAATTGCCCTTCAAATTCTGGTGTCTTTCCATAGTCCTCGAAAAAAGTTTCTTAGGTCCTCCTTTCGAAATGATTTTGCTTGTGCTTGCTTATTCAGTGGATTTAACAAAGTAAGGATACTTTTGAGCTATTGATTGGTGTAAATGTGACTTAATAGCAGGATCATTACTTTTTTAATCTTGGAACTGCCAGTCCCTACTATTTTCAACTGAACTTCAAGTTGTTTGATTACAACCTGCCATTACTAATTGTTTTCAAATTCCATTGGGCATATCTAGTTCAGGAAGTTTTGTTCTTCAGCAGTAGACTTTTTTCTTTTTTTCTACAACCCCAGGTTTTAGGACTTTATCTGCTCAGACTGAAGGTCATCTCATTTTGGATGAGTTAATCCCGAAAGAGATTGAACTTGGTTGATCACTTAAAAAATATGGCCTCATTGACTCCTGAAAAAAATATAATTTGGGTCACCATCCCCATTTCCTCGGGAGCATTAAAATGATGCATTCCTGTAGGTTTACGTAGGCTTGTATCCCTGTCCGTCCTACAGTTCATTACTGGAATTGAGCAGAAAAGGTCAAATGGGGGGTAATATGTCAAAAGGCTGTAATTAAGATTTAGAAAGATTAATACTGATGGTATTTAATGAAATTGGCTTTTAGAGGAATGCTCATCTATTACTTTGATATTTAACATTTTTTTTCTTATTAAAATGTTAGTGATGAGTACAAGCACACAATCAGGGGCAGAAATATAAGTTTATGCAACCATCAGGAAGCAGATCTCAACTAATAAACAATCAGATTTCTGCATGTGTTTAGGGGTGCTGATGATATAATTACTTGGTTTCTCCACGTGAGATATAATTTGGGGTTACTTTTCCAGGGCTTGCAAAAAAATGTTTATTACCATAAACAGCAAACTTCATTGTTTCTCTGCACTAACATAGTTCTTTTTTTAATCAATCATTTCAGGTGTTTATAGCAATCTCGAACACACAGAAAAAAACTCTATCAATTTTCTACAGACAGGGGTTAATTTTGCCTCTAAAGGAATACTGTGGTTAAATCCAGCATATCACAGTGAAAAAAAGCTTCTGCCATCCAAAGTAGCAGGCTGATGCCTTTTGGTGTTTTGAAGAAGGAGCTGTTTCAAATTGTAAGGAAATTTCCATTTCAAAAATAGCTACTGAACTATCACAATGACTGCTTTGCATATATTTTTGGTCACAAAAATACCATTGTTATATTTTACTATGGGTATGCAAATGAGATGTTGATAGGATTAAGTTCTGTCACCTTCTGAGACAGTCTCATGTTCTCAGTATTGAAGCCTTCCTTCCCCCTCCCACTATTTCCTTTAAATTTAATTAAAGCCATCAAACCCATTTGATTTCCATTCCGTGTGCTTTCTCTCGCTTCTCTCTCCTGATTTTCCCCTGAATCCTATTCAGTCCTCTTCAGACTGGCTCCAAGTTGAGACTTATTTCTTTGCATGACATTTTCTCCTTGCAGTTGAGAAAACTACTTTTCCACCTTGTATTTAAAATACGGAAAAATGTGATAGTTTATCATCACAGGCCTATTTTGACTGGTTATTTTCCCACTACATTTGCGGAGTGCTTTGATATCACGTGGATTGTTGACTGAATGTGCTCAATATGCATTTCGGGAAGCTCAGGATGGTATTAAGTGCGTGTGTGCACGTGCGTGGAAAAGGACTTATCCTTATAGCTGTTACAACTGTGTTTGCGTTTACAAAGCCTACCAACCATCTGCCTTTAAAAACACACACACAAACATTCGCACACACACCACACCCATTCTAATAACCAGCGTTCAGGGTTTAAAAGCATTGCATACTATGTTCCTTTTTGTAAATGGCTGAACATATATTCATAATAAGGCTTGAATAATTTTAAAAATGTTTTTTTTTTTTTTTAAGAAAACCAGTCTGAGTGTGAATGGAATAAGATGGATTGAATTAGATGGTATGAGAGTGGGAAGAGCTTTTCAGCTGAGGCTTTTCCGAAAGGATTTACTGGCGAGGCCAGAAAAAAAAAAAGGAATAATTCATGTGAAGAAAATATTATCATACTTCCCGTGTTGGTTATCCTCAAGTCATACACTGATGGTAACTAAATGAGTGGTTGCATTGCATGTCCCTGGCACTCATACATACATATACATGCAGTACTGTAGAGCCATTGGAGTACATATATAGTTCATGTTAAAAGCTATCTCAACACCTTTTCATGACTAGGACATAAACATCCCTATCCTTGAATTTGTTTTTTTCTTATTTCAAATTAACATCAATATTGCCATTAAAAGAGTTCTTCATATGCAAATGTTTTATGAATATAAACTTTGATTAAATCCCTAACTGTTGAAATTTTACTGCTTTTGGCAAACTGTTTTGTACACATTTATTATGCCATTTATATCCTTTCTTTGGAAATGGGATTTGGTGGGTACCTCTATAATTAATATATTTAGAAATTTCTGTTCTTCTCCCAAAGCTGGAAATTATCTGTAGATTATTCTCAAAGTTCAAATGTATACATGTGCAATACCTAAGTATTCAACTGTCTGTATCCAACTAGGAGACTGTAATCATTGAAGACGATATTCTTAAGAATGCTTGTAAAAACTTACCAATTCAACTCAGTGTTTGGTCTGTAGGTTAAGATATTGTGAACTCCATCAATTATCATTTTTCCAATTTTGAATATGCAGGAACTATCAAATAACTTTCCCTTTAAACTGTAAAGTTAAGAGTTCAGATAGGTTGACAAAGTTATTTTTAATACTCAATATTTTCAGACATTTTATTGTGGGATCTACAATCTTCCTGAATTAAGCTCCTTGACTGTTCAGTATCCATGTCAATTGGTTAGTTGTATGTGTGGGGAAAAGAAGAGGAATTTTCTCTTTTTTTCAGTTCTTTTTGGCATAGATGAACTATGTTATAGAATAGGTCTAATTTCAAATCATTGCAATTCAATGGAAGAAAATGCTTTAAAAATTAAAATTTAGTCAAATGAGCTATTCAGAAAATGGCTAAATTGTAGTGAAATCTTTACTATTCACATACCATCCACATTGTTTTCTTCCTTCCTCCCTGCCTTCCTCCCTTCCTTCTCTCTCTCTTTTCCCTGAAAGTCTTTATATGTGGGGGCAGCATATAGGACAGTAGTCAGATTTGGGTCAAAGACTAGGAATTTAAGCCAATGTTGGAGTGTCACTGATTTGAAAATGGGTTCATAAAGTATTTAGTTACAAATGATTATGTGGAAAATCAGTTCACAAAACAGAATATATGTCATCCTCGTTTTATTATAAAATACATATAGTTTTAATTATATAGAGTATATTTGTGTGTGCACATGTGTATCTAGAAACGATTAAAAGAGATAAAGAGAAAACATTATTAATGTTACATTATTAATGATTTTTCATTCTCCTCTCTGTGTTTACTCTATTTTATAAACTTCCTACAACAAATATATATAATTTTTACATTAAGGGAATGATGTATTTTCAATGGAAAAGAGAAAGGAAGGAAGGAAGGATGGATTAGGGGGAGGGAGGGAAGAAAAAGAATATCTTCACCATAGAGCAGGAAGGACTTTGCAAAGCCCAGCATGACTCCCCTATGTATCAACTCGCCTCTTCTGGGTTTGGACTTTCGTCAAGAACCAGGAGTTTTCAATTATGAAATTACATGTACTAAAAAAAGTGAAGTAATTATTGGCACACATCTACCAAAACAGAGAAAAATTGAGTGTAAGGGTATATGTGTGAATACAGGTATTCAGGTATGGCTTCTTGAGATGTTGTATTCTTAATCTGGCCTCGTTTAGCATTAACTGTAGTTTGCTTTCTCTAATTCTCTGTGTAACTCTGACCAGCAAGAAACAAAACACACCTGGAAGTGAACTGAGTGAGTGGGAAGATGACGTGTGATTGATGTTGACCTAAGATTATCTGGGTTTTAGCAAGTTGCTGGCTATCATTCCAATAAAATAGCATGAAAGAGATTTCTTTGTACATGTATGGAGACAAGGATCATGTATTACATATGATGTATATTTTCCACTTACGAAGAGTACATGGTACTTAAGAGACTTCTAAAGGATGTTTGTGACACTTTTCCTTGTTAATGAAATTGTGTAATTTTTAAATCTAAAGCACTCCTTTCTAACCTATTGAAATCTTACCAGCTCCTACCCCATGATCTTGGAAGTATGAGCTGTGCAAACATTATTTTTAGACATCAGAGAAAGGCAAAGTCTCGGGTGTGCATAAAAGTAGTCACTTTGCAAGATAAGGATTTCAGGGATTCCAGGTAAAACACTTTCATTGTCAAAGTGAGCTCTGCATCTGTACGCCATGGTGCCTGGATAATCAACACTGAAGATTCATTCTTTCACTTAAAGTCAGTTTTTCTGCAAGTGTGACCTATAGATAGATGATCTGCATCAGAATTGTGTGGATTTTACTCCAAACCTATTATTTACACTAAAGTTTGAGAAAATTAGGCCATGATAATATTCCCAATCCCACATTCTCAAACTGAGGATTATCTCAGCTCTCTTACCCCCTGCCTCACCAAAATCACTGTCCCAACTAGATTTGCGTATGTGGCCGAGAGGATCTACACTCTACAGTGGAACAATGGTATGGAAGAAATTTAAATTAGTTAAGTTAGTTAAGTGACCTGGAAAAATTTTAAGCTAGACAAGTGTATTGATTGATCAGTGGAATCACATGGAAAGTGTTTTCTTTTTTAAGCTTCTTATTGAAATGTAACATGTACAGAAAAGTACACAAATCTTAAGTGTACAGCTTGATGAATTTTCACAAATCTAACACATTAACTCCTTTCATTACCAGATGCAAAATCAGAGCATTTCCAGCATCCAAGAACCCCCTCCCCGCACTGCTGCTGTGACCTTTCTGTCATAACCATCCCTGACCCAGGGGGACCACTGTCCTGATTTCTGACACCAAAGATCGTTTTTGTATTTTTAAAACTTTATACAAATGAGATCAAACAGAAGGAATTCTCCTGTAATTGGCCCATTTCCCTGGATATTATATTTGATTCATTCATTTTGTTCATGTAATAGTGGCTTTTTCATTCTTATTGAGGCATGCTATCTTTTTTATTAAGTATGCCATGATATATTTTTATTAAATATGCCATAAATATGTCATGGAGGAGTATGGATGAGCATGGATGAGCATTTTAGTAGGTTTTCATTTTAGTCTATGAGTGAACATTCTCACACATATGTTTTTCAGTAAATATATGTCCACATTTGGGCTACATGTATACTCTGATGGCGAATTATTGAGTCAGAGTATATGCATAAGATTGGTTGTAGCAGACACGGTAGTTTTCCAAAGCAATTGCATGGAATGTCCCTCTGTCAGTACATGAGTGTTCTCGTTGCTCCACGTCCTTGTCAGCACACTTGTCATTTTCTATCTCTTTCGTTGAAGCTACTCTGGTGGGTACATAAGGTATCATGTGGTAGTTTTAATTTGTATTTCAGTTTGGGAAGTTGCTGTTATTTGATTGTTTGAAATATCTACTTACTGTACTTCAACCTCAGAATTCTAATTCAGCAGAACCAGAAAGGGTCTGGGGACTCAATCTGGTTTAAAGGCCTTTAAAGTGATATTGATGTCCATTCAGGTATTTGAACCATTGATGCCGCCTTTCAAGGACAGGAAAGGGAATGTGCTCAATATTGGATTCATTCAAAATATTCCCTCTGGGATGTGAACATAGAAAACTCATAGATAATTGCCTGAATAAGGGGAGACTGGTTTTAAATTTGTATCAATCATTTTAATGGTCAGAGATTATTAGGTATTCATCAAAGCAGGTTTGTGGCCAAAAATGAACATTTCAATATTTCGAAGGTAATTATTTCTAATGTGGCATAGGGCTCTCTGTATTAATCAGAGTTCTCTGGAGAAAGAGACCAATAAGATATACAAGAGGCAATTTATTATAAAAATTGGCTCCCAAAATTAGGAAGCTTGAGAAGTCCCATGATCTGTTGTGTGCAAGCTGGAGATCCGGGGCAGTGATGGTTTATCCCACGTCCAAGTACTCGAGAACCAGGACCTCCAATGTCTGGCAAGCAGAAGACAGTTGTCCCAGCTCAAGCAAGAAGAGCAAATTCGTCCTTCCTCTGCCTTTGGGTTCTCTTCAGGCCCTCAAGGGATTGGATGATGCCCACCGAACTGGATAAGGACATTCTTCTTTACTGATACAAATGCTAATCTCTTCTGGAAACAGCCCCCAAATAGTGTCTTACCTTAGCTCAGAGATGTTGTTTGACCTGAGCTTGAGCCATAAAATTACCATCACCACTCTGAAGATGGTATCTAATTTCACCGTTGTAAATCTGAGGACATAATCTTGTCAATTATTTCAGGTACTTATATTGAGTGAAGCTTCACAGGGGGCACCAAGATCAAATCAACAAAGGGGAAAACAATGACATCCTTAAGGTTGTTACAGTCTGCATGGCCTCTGCATAGTAACAACACATACAGTGGTTAGGGTGGGGCAACAGGAACCCACACTTAGATACCAGAAACGACCATGGAAACCCTGAATGGGCAGCGGGCAATTTTAGCTTTTTGGTTTTAGAACTCAAGAGAGCAGCGTTCTGGATATCAAGTTGTCTTTTTATATGTCATCTGATCATGGTGCTTTACCTGACAAAGAATCAATTTTAAAATCCCGCCCGGGGAGTGAATGAGAGTATCGAGGTGGCTTTCAATTTTTCCTTTGTATCATTCTTTGATACCTGCTGAGTGACATCAGTGGGCTTATTGGAGATATTTTACTTCAGCTTCGGTTTCAGGCAGGGATTCCCAGCCTTTGGCCTCTCATGGCGCACACTAACTAATTACTAAAATCCTGTGGCACATCCAAAATTTATTTTTTGCTGATCTGAGGGGAAAAAAAGGTATAATTTTGATTCATTCATATCAGGCGACGGTGATCGTGTTGGCTATTGTCTTCATTTTCTTACTTTTTATTTTGACAGTTCAAGGGAAGAAAGGTCAGTGCGCCTGACTAAATAATTAGGTATTGTATGCTTTAAAAATTCTTGCGGCACGCCATTCTGTCTCTTGCATCATCCCAGCTGAAAATTGTTGGGTTAAGGCATTAAGTGTGTGTATTGCTGGTAGGAAAGCTCACCACGCTCATGTGAGTGCAGGGAAACAGCGGAGTTTGGCACCGTCCGTCTTTGGTTGCCAGCTGCCAAAATGATGTTGGACAGTGTATTTGTAAGTAGCACATACTGGTGTTGCCAGATATCGACCTTGCTTGCTAACTCCATCACATGAAACTTCTGATGACAACCTAAGTAAAGTTCAGTTGAAGATAAAATATTGCAAAATAAATGCCAAAAATGGAAACCATTTTTCAAAACACTAAATTAGGAAGTTAAGGAATCGGGGCAATTAATCAATATTTCACAATGATGAATATATTTTACACAACACCACTTAACGTGAAAAACTCAAAAGGGAGGTTTTTTCTGAATGTTTAAAAGAATGTTTATTTTGGGCTTCTGTGGCAGATTTCAGATAAGGGTTTTGGAAAACACTTCACCTAAAATATTTGGCTACGATTATATTCTTCATCGAAATGACCTGAAAACGTTAGAAAATTACTTAGTATTTGGTGCTAATAATTATACCTGTCATTTACTGAGAACCTATTTCCCAGGTCCTCTACCTAGAATTATTTAATTCTCTTTGCAAGCCTGGATTAGTATTATCTCAATTTTAGGAAAAACACTATTATAAAACAACATCACTTCAGACATTCCGCAAATATTTGTTTTGTGCTAGACAATTTCAGGATTTAAAAAGCAAGTCAAAGTTACCTAAGTTTGTGGGCTTACATTCCTTCAGGGCAGGTGAGATGGAAAGAAGACAATAAATACAGAAATAAAATTTTAAAAATGTGTTAAAACGACTCAAAAAATAGAGCAGGGAGCTGTTGGTGGCGAAATGGCACAAAAATGTCCCTGGCGATTGGACCTCGGGTTCAGCAGCCTTGGTACTTCCGTTCTGGCTAAGAAAGAATTCAGAGCCAAGACTGAAATCTGAAGTTTATTTAGAAAGTCACGGAGGCAGAGGAAGTGAGCCGTGCAAGAAGTGGCCTCCACGGACTGGTCAGCACCAGGGCAGGGGGTCATCAGTCATCCAGACGGCCCTGAAGTCAGCCTGGGCATCAGCCTGCCTGGCCTCGATGCTTTTCTGGGCCTGGAGCCAAAACACAACTAACTGACTCCTGGCTGTTATCTTTAGTTTGACCAATACGCTGTCTCCTGGTCAGCTGACCTAAGGCTATGTTCCACAGATTGTCTGAGGAGGGTCGGAACCTCACTGTTCTGAGAGCTTAGTGCTTAAGGGAGTGGTGGGGCAAGGGTTTGTATGGGAGACTTATGGGGCTATTCTCTGGCCCCCTTGTTTCTCCTTTTTAAGGGGGTCTACCAGATGACGAAAGGCATGCTGGGGGAGGAAAGGTCAAGGGAGAGTTCAAACTGCATGCCTAGCATGTGAAAGGTCAGAGGCTCTAAAGAGTATGACCAGCGATCTTCCGGGGGAGGAAAGGTCACCCTGGGGGCGAGGTCCCACCCTGCAATTGTCCATTGCCAGGCACCTGGGGCTTTCTGCCCTGGTGACCTTGTACTTGGCCCCCTGTCCATGCTCTGCTCGGGCCTGTCTAACTGCCTTCTACAGAATGTGTGGTGGCCTGGCAGGTATGGGAGGTTAAGAAGGAAGGAGGTAGAGTACATGTAGATGAACTTGGCATATCTCAAATAACCAAAGAAAACAAAGAACACAGCGTGGCCAGAGCTGAATTTAAAATATATTAATATGAGATATTTAGGTAAGGCTTCAACAGTGGCTTTAAATACCATCTGTATGCTGATGATGCCTGTATATCTATCTCCAGCCCAGTCTGATTTCTACATTTAGAATTCCAAGTTCCTATTCGATGTCTTGCTTAAATACCACCTAGCCATCGCAACCTTTGACATGCTAGTTTATGTATCTGTATCTTATAATTTTAATTGACATGAGTCATTTCCCCTTGCTCTCGATTAATTATAAATCCTCAGAGAAGACTCAACTGCTAGACTTACCAAAAAATGAGGACCGATCACACAAACAAGTGCTACTAGTAATTATTTGGGGGAATTTACAGGAAGGCTCTGATTTCCTTACCAATGCACCAAATCACTGATGACCTGGTAGGGCCAGTCCCGAGATTCCAGTGGGAGAAAAGAAACCAGATTCCTGTCTTCAAGGAACTTATGCTCTCGTGTGGAGTTTGGTGGAGCAGTGGCGGTGAATCCCCCTCCCCCACACACTGTGGTGACGAACCCCGTAAAGGAAACAAGAGCGAGATAAATAAGGCATGTCCTTACCCTAGCACAGCAAAGGTCATTGGAAATTGCTGTGGTCAGGAAGGCCCTCATGAAGAAGGATGCCTTCATTAATCCTGTTGATCTGATAGATGGGGAGCTAAAATTACACTTTTATGAGGACCTACACATCAGAAACTGTTTAATTTTAGCCGCTATGTATTACTCTCAGGCGGGCTTTATGCCATAGCACGCTGTTTTTGCCTAACTGCCCCTCTGCCGAGTGACATGTTACACTGCAAACTAAGGTCATAGCAAAGCACCAGAGCATCTTCCTCTAAGATTTCATCTATCTCCTTGATCGGTCAGCAATGCAGTAGTTAAGATGATTACTAATTTAGACATTACACCCATCGCTGCCGTCTCAGTCTTCCCTTTCCAGTAATCATCCGTGTGTTTTGGAATGGTAATTAGCCAACTCTTATTATTTAGCATTTTGTAATTACAAAATAGCTTCCAGTCATCATTTGGTTATTCCTAACAGGATTCCAATTAAATTATTGGAAATCTGTGCCTTGCCTCTATCAGGAAAAATATTAAAATTCTTCCATACCGTTTCATCATTTTGAGTGGATATCCTTAACTCTTAGCTCTCACTTCACTTGATTTAGACCTAACATCTTGTCTGAACGAGCAAATCTTCCTGCTGCAAAAATACCAGTTCGGAGCTTAATCTTTGATTAGACAAATGGCACTTTTAAAAACATTAAAATAATTCCTTTTGGAGACATTCAACATTTACCATTATAGATACCAGTATAATGGCACACAATTTTGGGAAAACAAATAGTTTCCTATTTCTTAATCTGTATTTTTATTTCTAGTTATACCATTTTAAAATATGACTCAATGGGGAAAAATACAATGAAGATTAAATTAAAAATATGACATCACGATTCAATTGAAATCAACAAATACAGCCATAAAGTGCGATCAGTTGATGGATTTCCGGTTCAGGTGAAATAATTCTAATTAAAAATTGTACAAAGAAAAGTGTTGACATCAGTGGAACTCTTAGAGATGAATATTGTGTTACTTTCAGCGAATGTTTGATTGAGTCCTTGTGGTTTGGAATCAGCATATTCAAACCCCATTCTAACAAGCGTGGCTTCGCTCTCCGGCTGTGCTCTTTCTAAGTTTCAGCGTCAGGAGCTGGACGGTGAGATTACATAGAGCAGTTCATGCGAAGGATGCCCTAAGCGTGTTCCTGACTGCCCAATACATGTGACTTGTATACCTGCGGAGGAAAAATCCTCCAAGAGGGAAGACTCTTTTTTCTAGCATAGGATTACCTATGCCAACTGTATTTTAGTAGCATGTGCTTATGGTGAGGTTGTTACTTGGGGAACTAAGTAGATAATACTTAGACACGATGATATTCACAGCTGGGAAAGCCAGGGCTCCACCCTTAAGCACGTCACAGAATTTTCAATTCGGTGACCTTAAAGGCCAACCCGACTTCTCTGTGACTCAATATAGGAGAAAGAATTTTAAAAGTAGAACCCATCAGTGCACTGGATCAGTTAAGTCTTTATTGTATCTGTAGACCCTCCAAGCTCTCTCTGTAATCATCCACTCTTGTCATTTAACAGCCTTGTTTTGTGTTTTTGGCAACAGACCCCCAAGTGAATGGGCCTCTCTGGGGATGAGAAGAAAGGAAGCCACCCAAAGGCCCTTTTTTTGCCTTTGCTAACTGATGGTTTCCAAGCAGTTTTTCTGGTGTTTGGAAACACTGTGTAGTAACTGGGGGAAGAGGCAGCTGTGCTTTGGGCCACACGAGGTAATTTGCAGACACATTTTAATTGCCTTTTAGGGAGCATGAAGGAGTTCCAAATAGTCTAATGAGTTCCAGCAAACACCTGTGAAATGCTTTTAGACGGCCATGTAATACTGAAATTAAGAATGTAATGCAGCAATTGGAGGCATGATGGTTTTTTTTTTTTCCCTCCACTGAAAAGGATAGTGAGTGGTGTTTTAAAGACAACTTGCCAAAGCAGGCTTGCCACTCACCAGGCAATACCTTACATCCGACTTCTTGGACTAATAGAGTGAATTCGATGATGTTCGATAACCTCTTCACGTCAGACTTTGTATTTTAAAAAAGGAAGACTCTTCATCAAACAGTCAAATGCAAATGAGAGGGATATCAGATAGTTCTGGATCTAAAACTACACACCTATTAGTAAATAGTATTAAGTGGGTAGATATGAAATAGAAAAAAAATTCAGAATAAGATGGTGATAGATGGAAATTGTGGCAAATAGCTTACAGTTTCTCTCCCTCTCACCCTCTCTTCATTTAAAAATATTTAATTGTCCATGATAATAGAGATGTTTTTTGAGAGACGAATGAGTTCTAATTCACAGGAGCAAATGTATCGCCATAGGAAAAAATATTAGTATAACTTAGAGATTAAAGAAACATAAAATTCAGAATTTATATCCTCACTCGAACTTCAGCCCCATATTATAATTTTGTGAGTGTGCTTATGTGGCTTCCGCATGTAAATGCATTACTCTTCCTTCTCCTGAGAGGTGACATCATGAATGTTTGTCCATCATGGCAAGATCCTCTTTATACTTTTAATATACACGATATATAATGCTGCATATACATAAAGATACGCACATGTGCTCCAAAATAAAACACCCTAAAATGAATAATAACTGCATTGTCTTCTATAGAACTCTTTTTTTATTTTTTGTTTTTATTTTTAAAAATATTTTTTTTTATTTATTTTTAGAGAGAGGGGAAGGGAAGGAGAAAGAGAGGGAGAGAAACGTCCATGTGTGGTTGCCTCTCATGTGTCCCCTACTGGGGACCTGGCCTGCAACCCAGGCACGTGCCCAGACTGGGAATCGAACCAGCAACCCTTTGGTCCACAGGCCCATGCTCAATCCACTGAGCTACACCAGCCAGGGCTAGAACTCTTTTTTTAAAGCATGTTTGCAGTGTACATCAATCTTAACAGATGTAGCTGTAATTCCCTTATTTTCATGGTTGTATAATGTGCCACTGGAAGGCTGCCCTCACTGTATTCTTTTGTTTTAGGCATATAGTGATTTTCTTTCACTATTATAAGCAATGCTTCTCTCATCGATGGCTATAAAAAATTATTGATTGAGATGACTTAGGAATGGAATTGGCAGGTGACAAATTATATGCATCTTCAAGTTATTTAGATCTTGCTATTTTCTCTCCAAAGTTATTATACTAGCTTGTTTTTCTACCTGCAATCTATAAGAATTCCTGCAAGTCTATATCCCTGCCAGTCCCTGGAATTGTCGGTCCTTTCCAGCTTTGTTCATTTGATGGTTTAGAAATTCCAATTTGGCTGATTTTGTGTTTAGCTAGATGTTACCTCTTTCATATGCATATTTAAACTTTACTTAGAAACCTCGGTGAATTGCTTGCTTCTGTGTTGTTATCTCTTGACTAAATGGAATCTTTATCAATTTGGGGCACAAAAACCTTCTTGGCTACATGCATTAAAAATGGCATCTCTCTGTCCATAGTTTATCTTGGTCATTTAGCTTATGTTTACTTTTGACACTCACAACATTTAAAATTTCATTGAGTTTATACCAAAATCTAGGGATGTTTTATATGTTATTATTATTGCATTTCTAATCCATGGAGAGTGTATACCAATCTGTTCATTTAGGGTTTACTTTAGATTATTATTAGTCTGATTCATCAGTTTTATTCTGATTACATTTTAAAAAACATAAATACTTTAAAGTCCTAACTTTTCTTTAGCACTTATTTTATCATATTTTACTTTTTTAAAAATTCATGTTCAACTACAGTCGTCCCCA
>PVKM010011085.1:0-33841 GCA_004027735.1 Carollia perspicillata
CAGGTCTGCCAGCCACTTCCTTTTCCTGCCACATTCCCTGCCTGCTGACTGCCGACACCACCACTATTACCGGTCTGGTTGAATGGTTGTCGGACTTCCATAGTTCAATTTTCTGTGTTCTGGTTGTGTTATTGTTTATAAATCTTTGTTTACCTTAATCTTGGTTGTGCGAGGAGGTACAGTGTTTCCACCCAGGATTCCATCTTGGCCAGAGGTCCCCTATTTTTTAAAATTTTTATTACTGTTTTATCTTTCAATTTCTTTTTCCTGTCTTTCCTTCTTTCTTCTTTTAGTTCTTCTTCCTTTCTTTACAATTTTCTCTCTTCTTTCTCCCTTCTCCTCCCCTTTTTTTATATCCACAGGTAAGGAAAAAAGACTTGCAACTGTGAAAGGACCAGATATGGATCCAAAGAGGGGGCAACCCAACAGCAGAGACAGTGAGACAAATTTCACTTTGATATTACAGAGAAATTAAAAGTTAGTGCATATTTGTATTATTATTTTTTTCATTCTTCTTACATCTTTTATTTTAACAGTATTTTTGTATTTCTCTTCTTTCTCTATAGTTTTCCTTCCTTGGCTGTTTATACTGTATCATTTGACAGGTTTCCCCTGTTCTCTTTTCCACAATGTATTGCTAATTTACTGTCCTTCACATGACTTGTGTTCCATCAGCACACTACTCAACGTCCTATACCCCCTATTCATGTTATTCAGATCACATAGATTCTGGCATATGAGAGTTACTCTAATATTGTAAATAGTTGCTGTTCCACACAATTGTAAATACTTCCCAACATCCTTTCCAGATCTTAGCCCACATCACAATCTCCTGAACTGTATTATTGTAGAGGTTAATTCTATTCTCTCACACACTATACGTATTTACTATCGTTCACTGTCACCTTATCACATAATCTGACCTCCCAGAACCTCACTGATTTCTAAATCCAACTCACAACCATTTCCTTCTCAACAAGAGTTTTACCTTCTTCTCATCCTTTCTTAAAAGTGGCTAGTTAGGTAGAAGGTCACAGTTAACACTACACATAGCCAAAGGATCTCCTACCCCTTCTATACTGGATGCTACTGTAAATAGCATAGAATACTCTCCTGCTGTCTTAAACCACTATGCCTCCCCTTCCAACTGATTACAAAAAAGAGTAGGTGAAAGCGATGAACACCAGGATACACATAGGAGACTTCACCACTGAATCTCACAAGTATTCTACTAAAGCAGTTCAAACCATAAACCCAGGGATCCAGAACAAATCCATTTAAGAAGCAGAAGTTAACAAGAAAAGTCTCCAAAACAATGGGAAGACAAAGAAACAACCCCCAAATGAAAGGCAAAGAGTAAGCCTCAGAAAGAATGCTAAATGAAATGGAGGCGAGTCAGCTATCAGATATTGAATTCAAAGGACTGGCACTCAGGAAGTTTCATGAGCTCACAATAAGCTACCAGAAACTACAGGGGAACTACAATGAATTCACTGAAAACTATATCAGCATGAAAAAGGAAATAGAAACCATCGACAAGGGCCAAGAGGAAATGAAGAATACAATTTCTGAACTGAAGAACACAGTGGAAGGAATTAAAGCCAGGGTAAATGAAGCAGCAGATTGGATCAGCGAGTTGTAAGACAAAGTAGAATAAACACCCAGAAAGAGCAAGAAAAGGAATAGAGGCTCAGAAAGAATGAGGAAGAATTAAGAGAAATGCAGAATAATATGAAACATAATAATATCTGTAAAATAGGGGCACGAGAAGGAGAAGAAGAGAAGAAGAAGAGGAATTTAAAAACCTGTCCAAAAAAGTAATGATGGAAAACTTCCATAATTAGATGAGAGAAAAAGTCACACAATTCCAGTAAACACAGAGAGTCCCAATCAAGAGGAACACAAAGAGGCCCACTTCAAGACACATGACAATTAAAATTGCAAAATTCCATGACAAAGAGAGAATCTGGAAGGCAGCAAGGGAGAAAAAGGAAGTAACATTCAAGGGAGCCCCAATAAGGTTAACTGCTGACTTCTCAAAGGAAATGCTCCAAGCTGGAAGAGAATGACATGAAATATTCCAAGTAATGGGAATCAGAGGCCTGCACCTAGGCTTCTTTACCTGGCAAGGTTCTCAATAAAGATAGAAGGCCAAATAAAGAGCTTCCAAAAAAATAAGATGTCTAAAAAAAACAAACAAACATATCCACCAATCCAGCTCTGCATGAGATGCTAAATGGCCTGCTCTAAGGAAAAGAGAGGGGGGAAACATAGGTACAAAAGTGACAATGAATAAATACTTATCTATAATAAGCCTTAAATGTAAATGGATTAAATGCTCCAAACAAAAGACACAGAGCAGCTGAATGGATAAGAAAGCATGACCCACACATATGCTGCCTACAAGAGAAACACTTCAGGACAAAAGATCTAAACAGACTGAAAGTGAAGGGCTGGAAACAAATTTTCCAAGCAAATGGACAGGAAGAAAAATCAATGGGAGCAATACTCATATCAGACAAAATACACTTCAAAGAAAGAGATATAAAGAGAGACCCAGAAGGTCACTTTATAATACTCAAGAGAAGACTCGATCAAAAAGACATAAACATTGTAAATATATATGCACCCAACAAAGGAGTACCCAA
The DNA here is from genome assembly GCA_004027735.1 of Carollia perspicillata. Classification (NCBI taxonomy): domain Eukaryota; kingdom Metazoa; phylum Chordata; class Mammalia; order Chiroptera; family Phyllostomidae; genus Carollia; species Carollia perspicillata. The sequence continues at coordinate 2,649 of PVKM010011085.1, forward strand.
ATATATAAAGAAAATCTTAGAGGACTTCAAGAAAGGTATTGATAGAAACATAACTAGTAGGGGATTTCAACATCCCACTGCCAAAAATGGACAGATCTTCCAAATAAAATATCAACAAGGATATTGTGGCATTGAACAATGCCCTTGATGAAATGAACTCAACTGATTATATATATATATATATATATATATATATATATATATATATATATATATATATATATATATATATATATAGAGAGAGAGAGAGAGAGAGAGAGAGAGAGCCTTTCATCCCAAAGAGGCTAAATATACATTCGTTTCAAATGCACATGGAACATTCTCAAAGATAGACCACATGACAGGACACAAAACAAGCCTCAAGAAATTCAAGAAAATTGAAATCATATAAGCACTTCCTTTGACCACAAGGGACTGAAACTAGAAACAAACTTCAAGGGAAAAAACCCAAAACACTCAACATCATGGAGATGGAATAGCAAGATATTTAACAATGAATTGGTCAAGAATGATATTAGGGAATTAATCAAAATGTTTCTGGGAACAATAAACTCATCACAATTCAAAACTTATGGGACACAGAAAAGGGAGTACTGAGAGGGAAGTTCATAGCAATACAGGCCTACTTAAAAAAGGTAGAAACATTTCAAACAAACAACCTAACCCTACACCTATAAGAACTTGAGGAACAGCAACAAAGACAGCCCAGAGCTAGTAGAAGGAAGGAAATAATCAAAATCAGAGCAGAATTAAATGGCATAGAAACTAAAAGCACAAACCTAAAGATCAATGAATCCCAGAGCTGTTTTTTTTAAAAGATAAACAAAATCAACAAGCCTTTAAGCAGGCAGATAAGTAAAAAGAGAGAGGACCCAAATAAACACAATCAGAAATGAAAGAGGAGAAATTACAACTGACACTACAGAAATACAAAGGATTGTAAGAAATTAGTATGAAGAGCTGTATTCCAAGAAATTTGTAAACCTAGGTGAAATCGACAAATTTCTAGACAAATATGATCTTCAAAAACTTAATGAAAAAGAAGCAGAAAGCCTGAACAAACCAATAACAACAAATGATATTGAAGCAGTAATTAAAAAACCCAACCCACAAAAGCCCTGGGCAAGATGATTTCATTGCAGAATTCTACAAAGCATTTAAGGAAGGGCTAACCCTTTCCTTCACGGACTATTCAAAAAAATGCAAACTGATGGAAGATTCCCAAACTCATTTCACGAGGCCAGCATCATCCTAATCCCAAAACCAGATAAAGACACAACAAAAAAAGAAAACTTCAGCGAAATATTTCTAATGAACATAGATGCTAATTCCTCAACAAAATATTGGCAAACTGCATCCAACAATATGTTAAAAAGATCATACACCATGACCAAGTGGGATTCATCCCAGAGATGCAAGGATGGTTCAATATTTGCAAATAAGTAAATGTAATACACCACATAAACAGAGGCCAAGACAAATATCACATGATCCTATCAATAGATGCAGAAAAAACATTTGATGAAATACAGCACCAATTTATGATAAAAACATTAAGCTAAGTGGGAGCAGAGGGAGCATTCCTCAATATAATAAAGACCATATATGAGAGACCTACAGCCAACATCATATTCAATGGGCAAAAACTAAAATCTTTTCCACTAGGATCAGGAACAAGACAAGGTTGTCCACTTTCACCACTTCTATTCATTATAGTATTGAAAGTTTCAGCCACAGTGATCAGACAAGGAAATGAAATGAAAGGCATCCAAATTGAAAAAGAGGACACAAAACCCTCATTGTTTGCAGATCACATCAGAATGTACATAGGAAATCCTATGGATTCCACCCAAAAACTGCTCGACCTAATAAGTGAATTTGGTGAACCTGTTGGATACAAAGTAAATATCCAGAAATCAAAGGCATTTTTGTATATCAACAATGAAATAGCAGCAGAAATCAAGAAAAAATCCCATTCAATAGAGCAAAAAGAAAGATAAAATATCTAGGAATAAACCTAACCAAGGAGATAAAAGACCTGTATGCAAAAAACTGCACAACACTGAAGAATGAAATCAAAGAAGACACAAACAAATGGAAATATATACCGTGTTCATGGATTGGACGATTTAACATCATCAAAATGTCCATACTACCCAAGGCAATTTACAGATTTAACGCAATACCTATTAAAGTACCAATGACATATTTCACAAACATAGAGCAAACACTCCAAAAATTTATATGGAACCATAGATTACCCCAAATAACTGCTTCAATTTTGAGAAAGAAGAAGAAAGTAGGAGGGATCTCAATACCTGATACCAAACTATATTACAAGGCCACTGTAATCAAAATAGCCTGGTACTGCCATAAAATCAGGCACATAGACCAATGGAACAGAACAGAGCCCAGAAATAAACCCAAGTCTCTACAGTCAGTTTATATTTGACACAGAGGGCAATAACCTAAAATGGAGTAAAAATAGCCTCTTCAACAAATGGTGTTGGGAGAACTGGACAGCTACGTGCAAAAAAAAAAATGAAACTCCAGCACCAACTTACACCATAAACAAAAATAACTTCAAGGTGGATAAAAGACTTAAATATAAGGCATGACACCATTAAAGTACTAGAGGAGAACATTGGCAGGAAAATCTCAGATATTTTATGCAACATTTTTACTGATATGTCCCCTAGAGCAAGGGACATAAAGGAAAGAATAAACAAATGGGATTTCATCAAAATAAAAAGCTTCTGCATGGCTTAAGAAAACAGGATTAAAATAAAAAGAGAACCAATTATATGGGAAAACATATTTGCCAATGATACCTCAGACAAGTGTATAATCTCCAAAATATACAAAGAACTTACACAACTCCACTCTAAGAAGACAAGCAACCCAATTAAAAAGTGGGCAAAGGACCTGAACAGACACTTCTCCAAGGAGGACATACAAAGGCTTCAGAGACCTACAAAAATATGCTCAATACCTCTAGCTATCAGATAAATGCAAATTAAAACCACAATGAGATACATTTTACACTGGTCAGAATAGCCATCATAAACAAAGCAAGAAACAGCAAGTGTTGGAGAGGTTGTGGAGAAAAGGGCACCCTAGTTCACTGCTGGTGGGATTGTAGACTGGTACAACCACTATGGAAAACAGTATGGAATTTTCTTAGAAAAGTAAAAATGCATCTGCCTTTTGACTCAACAATTCCATTGCTAGGATTATATCCTAATAACCTAGAAACACCAATTTAAAAGAACCTATGCACCCCAATGTTCATAGCAGCACAATCTGCAGTAGCCAAGTGTTTGAAGCAACCTAGGTTCCCATCAGTAAATGAATGGATCAAAAAACTATGGTACATTTACACAATGGAATTCTATGTAGCAGAAAGAAAGAAGGAGCTCCTACCCTTAGCAACAGCATGAATGGAACCTGAAAGCATTATGCTGAGTGAAATAAACCAGACAATGAAAGACAAATACCATATGATCTCACCTTTAACGGGAACCTAAACAACAAAACAAACAAGCAAGCAAAATATAACCAAAGAAATTGAAATACAAAACAGGTTGACAATGATGAAAGCGGAGAGGGGAGGGAATTTCATGTGAAAAGGGGAAGGGATTACAGGAACAAGTATAAAGGACACATGGACATAAACTAAAGTGGGTAAAAATGGGAGGGAGGTGGGGATGTCGACTGGGATGGGAGTAAAAGACAGAAAACTGTACTTGAACAACAATTAAAATAAAACAAAAGAAAGTCATCTTAAACAAATAAAAATAAAAAACTAAAAGAAGGAAAGAAAGAAAGAAGAAAGAGAAAGAGAGAGAAGAAAGAGAGAGAGATGATAGATGATAGATAGATAGATAGATAGATGATAGATAGATAGATAGATAGATAGATAGATAGATAGATAGATGATAGATAGATAGAAATAAAAGAAAATGAACTTCTGTTTGGCATCTCTGAAACCATGGTGGAATGAGTGTGGTTTGTCCATTGGTGTTTATCTTGATTAAGGCAGGCATTATCAAAAAGTTTTCTTGTTATGTCACCCTTTCCCTAGCGCTTTGGCAATAATAATATGTTTTCATTGGATACTGTTTGGATTTGCTTGTTGGTTCTAGGTTGGAAACTACTACAGAAACCTATCTAAGATTTATGAGACATAAAAGTAAACCTAACAAAATTATAGTTGTGTTGCTTCTCTAATCTTCATATCAGTAAAGCAATTCACCCTGTTTTCTCCTTTTGGGGAATTCTTGTTTGCTTAATATGTTGAGTTCATAGTTTTTTGTCAAGAAAAAGAACATGGGAGGGATGGGCTTCTCTAGCTTGTCTTCAAAAAGAACATTTAAGTGTTCTTTTAATAACAATAAGAATAATAACATCTTAGTTTTCTCTCAAGAGAGAAATAGTATAATTAAATTTGGTGTATTTTTATGGTAGACTACTGTAACAATTACAAGAAATTAACTAGACAATGGGCATATGTTTAAAAAAAATGGTGAGTGAAAAAATTAATATACAGATTTCCCAAGATGGTGGAGATATAGGTGGAAGCTACACAAATTTTCTCCCTGGACCAAACTGGAATTACAACTAAATTATAAAAAATCATCCTGAATATCCAACTGAAGACTAGCTGGAAAGAAACCTTATAAACAAGGGCTTTCAGAAGAAACCACATCACTACATTGAGACTGGTAGGACATGGAGAGCCATGAGAGGACTGGCTGATTCCCCCAAAATAGACACTGAAGTTCCAGAAGCATATCTCTGCAGCAGGGGCATTCTCATCTTGGCAGCATGGGCGGGGACTGTTCTCCCAGAGAAGTGTGGGTTCTAAAGCTCATTCTGCGATACCCAGCCTAGAATATCAGAACCAAGAAAGGCACCAGCATAGCATCTGGCTATGAAATGCAGTAGTATATCTGTCTACCAAAAAGATATGGATTGAGAGGCAGCCACCTTATCAAAGGACAAATACACAAAATTTTGTCTGCAGCCACTTATTCTGAGCTATGGTAGAGGGAGGAAAGAGTAGATTAGAGCTGTGTGAGGAAAGGCTGGTGTTGGTGGCTCTGGGCAGAGAACTGAAGGGTCAGCCACCAGGATCCCAGAATCATCTCTCATAGTACAGAAGCCATCTTTCTCAGGCACAGCAACCCCTTATGATCAACATCAGCCTGGGGGAAAGCAATGGACCCACTGATAGTAATCCCTCTCACCTCACCCTATGAAGCTTAAGCCTGGCTGCTGAGGAGTACAATCAGAGGCTCTTTCAGTGGGTAAACCTAATGGGCAGCCTGCAGGCAGAGACAGATCTCTGGATGCTTTGAGATTTCAGCTGACCCCTCCTTAAGCCTAGTGCTGACAAAAGCCAGCCTAAGTGCATTGTTTGGTCATTTCCACATGCACCCAAGCCCAGTAGAGTGAATCACAAGCTGTGGAACACTGATAACTCCAAACGGGTTGCCCAGGGCCAGTCACAGGTGGTTTCTGAACTAGGCATACACCAAAGTCTTTGAAGACCTATCTAATAAATAGAAACAAATGGAAAGAGACAACCAAAATGGAAAAAAGAAAGAGGTCCTTATTGAGAAAACAAACAAAAAATTCTTCAGAAGCAGAGCTAAATGAAATGGAAGTAACCAACTTATCAGATAGAGAGTTCAAAGTAATAATCATCAGGATGCTCAGCAGCATGAAAAAGATAGAAAGCATAAAAAATGTACCAGCCAGAAATAAAGAATGCAATATCTGAGAAAAATACATTGGAAAGAATAAACAGTAGGCTAGATGAAGCAGAAAATGAAATTAGTGATTTGGAAGACAATGTAGAAAAACACATACTTAGAGCAGCGAAAAGGAAAAATGAATAAAAACAATGAGGATAGTTTAGAGGATATTTGGGACAACATGAATCATAAAAACATCCTCATCATAGGGATAGTAAGAAGAAAAGAAAGACATCAAGGTATTGAGAGATTATTTGATAAAATAATTACTGAAAACATACATAACCTGGTGAAGAATAGAGACATGCAAGACTGGGAAATGCAGAGAGTCCCAAACAACATGGGCAAAAGAGGTCCACACCAAGACACATCGTAATTAAAATGCCAAAGCTTAAAGACATGGAGAGAATCCTAAAAGCCACAAGAGAAAAACAGTTCATTACCTACAAGGGAGGTCTCATAAGAATGTCATGTGATTTCTCAACAGAAACATTTCCAGAAACATTTCAGTCCAGAAGGTATTGGCATGAAATATTCAAATTGATAAAAAAAAAAAGGACCTACAACCAAGACTACTTTACCCAGAAAGGCTATCATTTAAAATCAAAAGAGATATAGAGAGCTTCCCAGACAAGCAAAAGCTAAAGAAATTCATTACAAGCAAACTACTATTACAACAAATGTTAAAAGACAGTTTCAGAAGAAGAAAGAAGAAGAAAGTATAAAAATAAAATGGCAATAAATACATACCTATCCATAATCACTTTGAAAGTAAATAACTTAAATGCTTCAACGGAAGATGTAGGGTGGCTAAATGGATAAGAAAACTATATATATATACACACATATATGTATGTATGTATGTATGTTGTCTTCAAGAGACCTACCTCAAATTGAAACGTATACACAGACTAAAAGTAAAGGGATAAAAAATATATTTCATGGAAAAGGAAAGGAAAAAAATTAAGGTAACAGTATTTACATCTGACAACATAGACTTTAAAAACAAAGCTATATTAATAATAGAAAAAGGACACTACATAGTGATAAAGGGTACAATCCAACAACAGTATGGTAACCTTAGTAAACATTTATGTACCACAAAATATAGGAACACCTAAATATGTAAAACAAATTTTGATAGACAGAAAGGAAGAAAATGACAGAATTAATGATAAATTAGGGTGTTTTAACACCTCAATGACTTCAATAGATAGATCTTCCAGTCAGAAAATCAACAGGGAACTTTGGCTGGTGTGGCTCAGTGGACTGAGAGCCAGCCTGCAAACTAAAGGATTGCCAGTTCAATTCCCAGTCAAGGTACATGCCTGGGTTGTGGACCAGTTTCCCAGGTGGGGGCATATGAGAGGCAATCACACATTGATGTTTCTCTCCCTCCTTTCCCTGCTGTATGAAAACAAATAAATAAATACATAAAATATTTAAAAGAAAAGAAAATCAACAAGGAGACCGTGGCTGTAAATGACACACTAATTCAAATGAATTTAATTGGTATCTTCAAAGCATTTCATACTATAGCAGCAGAATATACATTCTTTTCAATAACACATGAAAAGCTTTCTAGAATAGACCACACATTAGGGCACATCACAAGTCTCAATAAATTTAAGAAGGCTGAAATCATATCAAGCATGTTTTCTGACCACAATGGTATGAAAGTAGAAATCAATCAGAAGAAAACTGAAAAACACACAAAGACATGGAAACTAAATAACATGTTACTAAACAGTAAAAGGGTTAACAAGATCAAGGAAGGAGTCAAAAGATACCTTGAAACAAATGACAATGAAAACACAACAACCCAAAATCTTTGGGACACTGGGAAACCAGCCCTAGAGGGAAATTCATACAATAGCAAGAAACAAGAAAAAACTCAAACACACAATCTAACTTTACACTTAAAGGAACTTGATAAAAAACAACAAAGCCCAAAATGAGTAGAAGGAAGGAAATAATAAAGATCAAAACATAAATAAAAATAAACAGAGTCTAAAAATGATACAACAGATGAATGAACCCAAAACCTGATACTTTTAAAAGATAAGCAAGATTGATGAAACTTTAACCAGACTCATCAAGGAAAATAAAAGAAGGGAACCAAATAAATAAAATCAGAAATGAGAGAGAAGTAACAACTGATTCTAAAGAAAGACAAAGGATGGTATCAAAAAACTATGAATGACTATATGCCAAAAAATTGGACCATCTGGATGAAATGAATAAATTCCTAGAAACATACAATCTTCCCAGATTAAATTGGAAGCAACAGGTTATCTGAATAGACATATTATAATTAGTAAAATTGAAGCATTAATTTTAAAAATTCAATAAACAAAAGCCCTGGAACAGGTGGCTTCACAGGTGAATTTTACCAAACATTCAGAGAAGATCTAATACTTCTCCTTCTCAAACTACTACAAAAAAATCTAGAAGAGTAAGGACTCCCAGGCTCATGTTACATGCCTAGCATTACTCTATTTCCAAAACCAGATAAAGACACTAGAAAGAAAGGAAATTACAGTCCAATGTCCCCAATGAACATAGACACTATAATAGTAAAAAATATTAACAAACTGAATTCAGAAATACATAAAATTGATCATACCACATGATCAAGTTGGATTTATTCAAGGGATACAAGGTTGTCACAATATTACCAAATCAATAAACCTGATATACTGCATAAGCAAAATGAAGGCTAAAAATCACAATTATATCAATAGATGCAGAAAATCCAGCACTGATTCATGACAAAAATTCTCAGCAAAGTGTGAATAGAGGGAACATACCTGAATGTAATAAAGGCCATATTGGACAAACCCACTGCCAACATCATACACATTGGAAAAAATCTACAAATGTTTGTGTTTTGCTTTATCAAGAAGAAGATAGGGATGTCAGCTTTTACCTCTGTTATTCAACATAGTACTGTAAGTTCTAGCCACAGCAATCAGACAAGAAAAAAAAAAGTCTCCAAATAGGAAAAAAAGAAGTAAAACTGCCACTATTTGTAGATGACATGATACTGCATATAGAATATCCTAAAGATTCCAACAATAAACCACTGGAACTGATCAAAAAATTTGAGCAAAATAGCAGGATTCAAAATTAATACCCAGAAATCAGTTGCATTTTTATAGACTAATAATGAACTACCAGAAATGGAAATTAAGAAAACATCCCATTCACAGCTGCTTCAAAAAGAATAAAATACATAGAAATAAATTTAACCAAGAATGTAAAAGACTTGTACTCAGAAAATTACTGGACACTGAAGGGAAAAAAATGAAAAAATAAAAATAAGTGAAAGCATATACTATGATAATGGATAGGAAGAATTAACATCATTACTACCCAAAGCAATCTACAGAATCAATATGATTCCTATCAAGATACCAATGGTGTAATTCACAAGATTAGAACAAATATCAAAAAATTTACATGGGACCACAAAAGAACTCAAATAATGAGTTGAGAAAATCTTGAGAAAGAAAAACAAAACTGGAAAAATTAAACTACAAAATATCAAACAATACTGCAAGGCCACAGTAATCAAAACAACATATCACTGACATAAAAACAGACACAGAAATCAATGAAACAAAATAAAGGAATCAGAAACAAACCTATGTCATTGTGGCAATTAATATTTGACAGAGGAGGCAAAAACATACAAAAGGCTAAAGATAGTTTATTCAATAAGCAATGTTGGGAAAATTGGAGAAATACGTACAAAAACTTGAAACTAGACTACCTTCTTTCACCACACACAAGAATAAACTCAAAATGGGTTAAAGACTTAAATTTTAGATGCATCACATAAACAAAATGAAAAACAAAAATCATGTGATCATATAATATAATCTGAAAAAGCATTTGATAAACTACAGCACCCATTTATGATAAAAACACTCAGCAAAGCAGGAGTAGAGGGAGCATTCCTCACATAATAAAGGCCATATATGAGAAACCTACAGCCAGCATCATACTCAAGGGGGAAAAGCTAAAAGCTTTGGCCCCTAATATTAGGCATAAGCAAGGGTGTCTGCTTTCAGCACTTCTATTCAACCTAGTATTGGAAGTTCTAGCAAAAGCAATCAGACAAGGAAAAGAAATAAAAGGAATTCAAACAGGAAAGGAAGAAGTAAAACTGTCGTTGTTTGCAGATGACATAATAGTGTACATAGAAAATGCTATAGGGCACACCAAAAAATTACTTGACCAATAAATAAATTTTTCAAAAACTGTGGTATATAAAGTTAATATTCAGAAATCAAAGGCATTTTTGTACACCAACAATAAAATACCAGAATTAGAAGCTAGGAAAAAGTCCCATTTATGGTAGCTAGAATAAAATACAGTACTTAGGAATATATTTATCCAATGAGGTAAAAGACCTGTACTCAGAAAACTATAGAACACTGAAAAATAAATTAAGGAAGAATCAAATAAAAGGAAGTATACACGGTGTTCATGGATTAGAAGAATTAATATTATTAAAAGGTCCATACTACCCAAAACAATCTATAGATTCAACACAATCTTTTTCAAAATACCAATTAAATATTTCAGAGACATAAAACACATGTCTCAAAAATTTATATGAAACCATAAATGACCCTGAAGAGTCTCAGCAATTTTGAGAAAGAAGAACAAAACAGTAGGGATCATAATTGATATCAAATTACATTACAAGCCCACCGTAATCAAAACCATCTACTGGTACAAGAACAGTCACATGGATCACAAAACAGAATAGAGAGCCCAGAAATTTAAAAAAAAAATCTCTATGATCAATTAATATTTGACAAAGCAGGGGAACATAAAATAGAGCAAAAATAATCTCTTCAATAAATGGTGCTGAGAGATCTGGACAGCTGCATGCAAAAAAATAAAATGAAACTAGACTATTAACTTACACCATAAACCAAAATAAACTCAAGATGAATATAAGACAAATATAAGTTGTGACACTATAAATGTCCTTAAGGAAAACATAGGCATTAAAATGTCAAATATCCCATACAGCGATATCTTCAAAGATACATCTCCTAGGACAAGGTAAATAAAGGAAAGAATAAACAGATGGGACTACATGAAATAAAAAAACTTCTGCGTGGCTAAAGAAATCATCAACAAAATGGAAAGGGAACCAACCATATGGAGAACATATTTGCCAATGATGTCTCAGACAAGTGTTTGATATTCAAAATACATAAAGAACTGATATGACTCAAGACCAGAGAGACAAACAATTCAATTAAATAATGGGGAAAGGACCTGAACAGACACTTCTCCAAGGAGGACATGCAGAGGGCCCAGAGACATGTGAAAGGATGCTCAACATCACTAACAATCAGAGAGATGCATGTTAAAATCACAATGAGATACCATCTCACACCTGTCATTATGGCCATCATCAAGAAATCAACAAACAAAGAGTGCTGGCAAAGATGCAGAGAAAAGGGGACCTTAGTGCAGTGTTGGTGGGAATGCATAGTGGTACAGTCTCCAAGGAAAACAGTATGGGATTTTCTCGAAAACCTAAAAATCAAACTGCCTTATGTTCCAGTTATTCCACTGCTGGGATTATACCCTAAGAATCCTGAAACACTAATTGAAAAGAACCTATGCACCCCAATGTTCATAGCAGCACAATTTATAATAGTCAACTGCTGGAAACACCCAAAATGTTCATCAGTAAATGAGTGGACCAACAAACTGTGTTACCTTTACACAGTGGAATACTACACAGCAGAAAGAAAGAAGGAACTCTATCTTTCGTGATAGCATGGATGGAACTTGAGTGTATTGTACTAAGTGAAATAAGCCAGGTGTTGAAAGACAAATACCACACGATATTACGCATAAGAGGAATTAATGAACAAAACAAAGGAGCAAAACAGAACCCTAAACATGGAAATAAGGCACAAACTGACAGTGACCAGAGTGGAGGCAGTAGAGATATAATGGGGAAGTGAAGGGGATGGGTCTAATAAAGGAACGTGTATAAATAAGTCATGGTAATGGACATCAGGGTAGTGATTTACAGGGAGTCAGATGTGGGCAAGGCAGTGGAGAGCAGGTGGGGGAGAGAAAATTGGGACAAATGTAATTGAACAATAATAAAAGACATTAGTTATCAAAATACAGAACCATAAAAACCTGGAAGAAAACATAGGCAATAATATCTTGAACATTTTCATAGCAATGTTTTTTCTGGTATATCTCCCTAGGAAAGGAAAACAAAAGAAAAAATAAACACACCACTGTGTTTTTCAAGAAATAAGGATATCTTACCCTTTGCAACAGCATGGATGGAACTGGAGAGCATTATGCTAACTGAAATAAGCCATGCAGTGAAAGACAAATGCCATATGATCTCACCTTTAAGTGGAAACTAATCAACAAAACAAACAAGAAAGCAAAATATAATGAGAGACATTGAAATTGAGAACAATCTGACAGTAACCAGAGGATAGGTGGGAAAGGATAAAGCAGGGAAAGTGGGGAAGTCTTTCAGGAACAACTCTAAAGGACATGTGGATAAAACCAAGGGGGGTGAAATCAGGGGAGGGAGGTGGGGATCTCTAGGATGGGGAGGAGTGGTGGTGAAAAAATGCAAACAACTATACTTGAACAACAATAAAAAAAATCAGAAATGAAAGAGGAGAAATTACAAATGATACCAAAGAAATAGAAAGAGTTGTAAGAAATGACTATAACTGACTATATGCCAAGAAATTAAAAACCTGGGAGGAATGGACAAATTTCTATAACATATAATCCTCTAAAACTGAATCAAGAAGAGGCAAGAATCCTGAATAGACCAATAACAGCTAGTGAAATTGAAGCAATGATGGGGAAAAAATAAACCTTCCAGCACACAAAAACTGTGGGCCAGACATCTTACAGGAGAATTTTACCAAACATTTAGAGAATAGCTGGCCTTGATTCTTTGCAAACTATTCCAAAAAAATCCAAGAAGAGTGAAGACTCCCAGTCTTTTTTAAGGTCTGTATTATCCTAATTCCAAAACCAGATAAAGACACAACAAAGAAAACAAACTACAAGACAATATCTCTGATGAACATAGACACTAAAATCCTCAACAAAATATTAGCAGACTGCATCAAGTAATATATTAAAAAGATCATACACCATGATCAAGTGAGATTCATCCAAGGGATACAAGGATGGTACAATATATGCAAATCAATAAATGTAGTACATCATATAAGCAATATGAAAAATAAAAACTACATGATCATATCAATGGTTACTGAAAAATCATTTGATAAAGTACGGCATGGGTTTATTATAAAAACTCTCAGCAAAGTGGGAATAGAGGGAGCCTTCCTCAAGCTAATAAAGGCTAATAAACCTAACAAGGAACCTACAGCCCACATCATACTCAATGGCAAAAACTAAAAGCTTTCCCCCTAAGAACAGGAACAAACCAGGATGTACATTTTCACCATTTCTATTCAACATAGCATTGGAGATCCTAGCCAGAGCAATCAGACAAGAAAAAGAAATAAAAGGCATCCAAACTGAAAACAAAGAAGCAAAATTGTCATTGTTTGCAGATGACATGATAGTGTACACAGAAAATCTTACAGATTTCACAAAAAAAGTACTGGACTTTATAAGTGAATTTGGCAAAACAGCAAGATACAAAGTCAATAGTCAGAAATCAAAGACATTTTTGTACACCAACAATGAAATATCAGAAATAGAAATCAGGAAATAATCCCATTTGATAAACCAATAAGAAAAATAAAGTACCTAGGAATAAACCTAACCAAGAAGGTAAAAGATCTGTATTCCAAAAACTGCACAACACTGAAGAAAGAAATTAAGGAAGACACAATCAAATGGCTGAGATTGAGGGGAGTGGTGGAAGGTAAATGCAGATAACTGTACTCGAACAACAATAACATTTTAAAAAATTGAAAAAGAAAAAACAAACAAATTGGACAATATCAAACTAAAAATATTTTGCATAGCAAAGGAAACTATAAAAAATGAAAAGACAATGCATTGAATTGGCTAATATATGTAGTGATACATCTGATAAGGAGTTCATATCCAAAATTTATAAAGAACTTACACAACTCAATAACAAAAAGAAAAAAACCCAATTTAAAAATGAGCAAAGGACCTGAATAGACAGTTCTGCAAAGAGGACATACAGATAGCCAATAAACATATCAAAAGGTATTCAGCATCTCTAAGCATCGGAGAAATGTAAGTTCAAAGCACAATGAAATGCTACCTCACACCTGGAATAATGGCTATCATCAATAAATCAACAAACAAGTGCTCACTAGGATGTGGAGAAAGGGGAACACTTATGTACTGTTGGTGGGGATGCAGATTGGTGCAGCCACTGTGGAAAGCAATATGGAGTTATCTCAAAAACATAAAAATGGAACTACTTTGTAACCCAGTGATTCCACTTCTGGGAATTTATCCAAAGGCATGGAAACATAATTCAGAAGAATATATGTACTCCAATGTTCATTGCTGAATTATTTACAATAGCCAAGATTTGGAAGCAGTTCAAGCTTATCCATCAGTAGGTGAGTGAACAAAACATCTATGGTACATTTACATAATAAAATAGTACTTGGCCATAAAAAGAAGAAAATGTTACCCTTTGTGATAGCATGGATAAACATGGGGAGCATTATGCTAAGTGAAATAAGTCTGGCACAGAAAGACAAATACCATATGATTTCACTCATATGTGGAATCTAATGAATAAACTGAACTAACAAACCAAATTGAGACAGCCTCATAGATAGAGAGCAGGCTGACAACTTTCGGAAGTGTGTGGGGGCAATTTGGGTGGTTGAGGACTTGAGCAAAAATATAAAAAGGATTCATGGACATGAACAACAGTGTGGTGATTATGAGAGGAAGAAGAGTGTTTGGAGATGGGAGAAAGTACAGAGAGATAAGTGGTAATGCAAAAAATATGATAAAAATTAAAAATGTAATATATGTGGCTTGGAAGATGGTGATGCAGTAGGAGGGAGTGGATTTCACTTCCCCCTATGCACAGGAGAGAAACCTGGCTAATCCACAGAGCAACAGAGCAAGCAGCCAACAGTACCCCAGTATATTTTAAAATAAGAGATAAAAAATTATAGCAGACACTGAAAAACCAGACAGTAAGAAGGATATTTCAGGACAGTAAGGTCCTGGGGACTAGCACAGGGATGGGGCAGCTGTAGCCCCAGGCATGGCACCCAGCGCTGGCACCAGGTCTACCACATACTCCTTGAAAGCAGAGGGCCTGCCACAGAGTCCTTGGGAGAGAGCCGGATCAACTGTTCCCTCTGCTCTGCAACCCAGCAGGGTTTGAGCAGCACCGAGTGCAACCCAGTTGCTAGAGAGGGGAATAAAGAGAAAGAGGCAAAGCACACAGGGGTTGTGATCACCCATGGATTGTATGGTTGCCAGCTTGGGAGAGCTGAGAGTCCCTCAGTGACAGGCACTGACCTGGATAGTCACCGGTCTGGCTGGAGAATTGGGTTATATGGGATGGCAGGATTTAGTAGGAGGAATTTCTCAAAGAGAAAAACTGTTTGGGGATTCTGCTGTGACAGCCGCTCCGCAGATTCCCCACCCATCTGGGCAGCAACCCCAAGTTACACTGAAGGTGTTGCATTCCCCCACAGCACTGGGAAGGTTTCCAGTCCAAACCCTAGGGACTGAGGCAGCCTAGCCAAGTGCGTGCCAGTAGCCCAGCCTACAACTATAAACCCTCGGGAAAAAGCTCTCTGAAGAAAACCTGGATTCCCCTACCTAAGCTTTTGGGGAAAGGAGCCAGACTAGCTCTTGAGACAGTGCTTGTAAGACTGGCTGAGTATACATCAGGAAGGGAGAAACACCACACCAAGATCCCCTCAATCTGCTGCAGCCAGCAAGACCAGAAAAACTGGTTTGGCCAGTTTGAAACCAACAAGAAGGGTGTGTGTGTGAGGGTTTTTTTTAACGTTAATTTTTTAAGTAAATTTCTATTTTTAAATTTTTATTATTGTTTTATCTTTCAATTTTTTTCCTCTTTTCCTTCTTTCTTCTTTTAGTCTATCTTCCTTTCTTTCCCACTTTATCTCTTCTTTCTCCCTTCTCCTGCTTTTTTTTTTAAATATCCACCAGTGAGACAAAAACTTGGAACTGTGAAAGGACCACAGGTGGACCCAAAGAGGGAGCAACCCAACAGCTGTGACAGTGAGACAAGTTACACTTTGGTATTGCAAAGAAACTACAAGTTACTGCATGTTTGTATTATTATTATTTTCAACTTCTTACATGTTTTATTTTAATACTATTTTTGTATTCGTCTTCTTTCTCTGTAGTCTTCCTTGCTTGGCTGGTTGTATTGTATCATTTGACAGGTTTCCCCTGTTCTCTCTTCCACAATGTATTCCTAATTTACTGTCTTCACATGACTTGTGTTTCATCAGCACACTATTCAACATCCCATACCCCCTAGTAATGTTATTCAGATCACATAGATTCTGCATATGAGTGTTGCTCTAAAATTATTGTAAATAATAGCTGTTCCACACAATTGCAAATACTTCACAAAAACTTTCCTGGATCTTAGCCCATGTAAAAGCCTCCTAAACTTTATTCCTGTAGTGGTTAACTCTAGTCTCTCACACACTGTGCCTTTTTACTATTCTTTTCTCTCACCTTACCCCAGAATCTGACCTCTGAAAACCTCATTGCTTTTTAGATCCAACTCACAATCCTTCCATCCCCAACAAGAGTCTTATCTTCTCCCCATCCTTTCTTGAAAGTGGCTAGTTGGGTGGAAGATCACAGTTAACACTATACATAGCCAAAGGATTTCCTACCTCTTCTATACTGTCTGCTACTGTAAGTATCACAGAATACTCTGCTGCTGTCTTAAACCATTTTGCCTCCACCTCAAACTTATTACAAAAAAGAGTAGGTGGAGGTGGTGAACACCAGGATACCCAAAGGAGACTGCACAACTGAATCTCACAGGTATTCTACCACAGCAATTCATACCATTAAACCCTGGGAACAAAACAAATCCACTAAACAAGCTGAAGCTAACAAGAAGAGTCCCACAAACAATGGAAACACAAAGAAACAACCCCCAAATGAAAGGAAAGGAGGAAGCCTCAGAAAGAATGCTAAATGAAATGGAGGCAAGTCAGCTATCAGATATTGAATCCAAAGAACTGGTTATCAGGAAGTTCCATGAGCTCACAATAACCTACCAGAAACTACAGGGGAACTACAATGAACTCACTGCAAAATATATCAAGAGGAAAAAGGAAATAGAAACTATCAACAAGGGCCAAGAGGAAATGAAGAATACAATTTCTGAACTGAAGAACACAGTTGAAGGAATCAAAAGCAGGATCGATGAAGCAGAATATCAGGCCAGAGAGTTGGAGGACAAAGTAGAAAAAAATCACCCAGAAAGAGAAAGAAAAGGAAAAGAGGCTCAGAAAGAATGAAGAGGGGGTTAGGAGAAATGCAAGACAATATGAAACATAATAATATCAATATAATAGGAATACCAGAAGTAGAAGAAGAAGAGCAAGGGATAGAAAACATGTCCAAAAAAGTAATGATGGAAAACTTCCCTAATTGGATGAGATAAAAAGCCACACAAATCCATGAAACAGAGAGTCCCAATCAAGAGGAAGCCAAAGAGACTCACTTCAAGACACATCATAATTACAATGGCAACACTCCAATACAAAAAGACAATCTGAAAGGCAGCAAGGCAGAAAAATGAAGCAACATAAAAGGGAGCCCAAATAGGGTTGGCTACTGATTTCTCAATGGAAACGCTCCAAGCAAGAAGAAAATGTCAAGCAATATTCTAAGTAATGAGAACCAGAGGACTGCAACCTAGGCTGCTTTACCCAGCAAGGCTCTCAATAAAAATAGAAGGCCAAATAAAGAGCTTCCAAGACAAAAGAAGTCTAAAAGAATATTCATCCACCAATCCAGCGCAGCAAGAGATGATAAAGGGACTACTCTGAGGAAAGAAAGGAAAAGAGAAAGACAGAGAGAAACATAGGTACAAAAATGAAAATGAATATGTACCTATCTATAATAGCCTTAAATGTAAATGGAATAAATGTAAATGGAATAAATGCTCCATATCCAGTCAAAAGACATAGAATAGTTGAATGGATAAGAAAGCATGACCCACACATATGCTGCCTATAAGAGACCCATCTCAGGACAAAAGACCTACACAGACTAAAGTGAAGGGCCAGAAAAAAATTTCCCAAACAAATAAACAAGAAAAAAAGTCAGGGTAGCAATACTCATATCAGACAAAAATAGTCTTCAAAAAAAGAGCCATAAATAGAGACTCAGAAGGTCACTTTGTAATACTCAAGGGAAGACCCCACCAAGAAGACATAAACATTATAAAATTATATGCACCCAAGATAGGAACACCCAAATATAGAAAGAAAATCTTAGATGACTTCAAGAAAGATATGGATAGCAACACAATTATAGTAGGGGATTTTAACACCCTACTGTCATAAATGGACAGATCTTCCAAACAAAGTATCAACAAAGATATTGTGGCATTGAACAACACTCTAGATGAAATACACTTAACTGATATATATATATAGAGAGAGCCCTTCATCCCAAAGAAGCTAAGTACAAATTCTTTTCAAATGCACATGGAACATTTTCAAAAATAGACCACATGTTAGGACACAAAACAAGCCTCAACAAATTCAAGAAAATTGAAACCATATCAAGCATTTTCTCTGACCACAAGGGACTGAAAGTAGAAACCAACCCCAAGAAAAAAATCCCCCAAACACTCAAAATCATGGAGATTGAATAGCATGCTATTGAACAATGAATGGGTCAAGAATTAAATTAGGGAAGAAATCAAAAAGTTTCTGGAAACAAATGAAAATGAACTCACGACAACCCAAAACTTATGGGACACAGTAGAGGCAGTGATGAGAGGGAAGTTCATAGCAATACAGGCCTACCTAAAAAAAGATAGAAACATTTCAAACAAACAACTTAATGCTACACCTACAAGAACTCAAGGAACAACAACAAAGACAGCCCAGAGCTAGTAGAAGAAAGGAAATAACCAAGAGCGGAGCAGAACTAAATGACATACAGACTAAAAGCACAATCTTAATGATCAATGAATCCAGGAGCTGGTTTTTTAAAAAGATAAACAAAGTTGACAAGCCTTTAAGCAGGCTCATTAAGAAAAAGAGAGAGAGGACCCAAATAAACATAATCAGAAATGAAAGATGAGAGATTGCAACTGACACTATAGAAATACAAAGGGTTGTAAAAAGTTACCATGAAGAGCTATATGCCAAGAAATTTTAAAACCTAGGTGAAATCCACAAATTTCTAGAAAAAATATAATCTTCCAAATTAAATGAAAAAGAAGTAGATAGCCTGAACAGACCTATAACAGCAGATGAAATTGAAGCAGTAATCAACAAAACTCCCAACACACAAAAGCTCTGGACCAGATGGTTTCACAGGAGAATTCTACAGAGCATTTAAGGAAGAGCTAACCGCTATCCTTCACAGACTATTCCAAAAAATCCAAAGTCATGGAAGACTCTGAAACTGTTTTTATGAAGTCAGCATTATCCTAATCCAAAAACCAGATAAAGACACAACAAAAAAAGAAAATGTCAGGCCAATATTTCTGATGAATACAGATGCTAAATCTCTCAAGAATATTGGCAAACCACATCCAACAATACATTAAAAAGATCCAACACCATGAGGAAGTGGGATTCATCCCAAGGATGCAAGGATGGTTCAGTATTCGAAAATCAGTAAATATAATACATCATATAAACAAAAGTAAAGACAAAAATCACATGATCATATCAATAGATGCAGAAAAAGCTATTTTTAGGTACATCCCCCATTTATGATAAAATCACTCAGCTAAATGGGAATAGAGGGTGCATTCCTCAACATAATAAAGTCCATATATGAGAGGCCTACAACCAACATCATTCTCAATGGTCAAAAACTGAAATCTTTTCCACTAAGATCAGGAACAAGACAAGGTTGTCCACTTCCACCACTTCTACTCAATATTGTACTGGAAGTTTTAGCCACAGTGATAAGGAAAAAAAAAATAAAAGGCATCCAAGTTGGAAAGGAGGAAGCAAAACTGTCACTGATTGCAGAGGACATGATAGTATACATGGAAAATCCTATAGACGTCACAAAAAAAATGCTCAACCTAATAAATGAATTTGGCAGACCAGTGGAATACAAAGTCAATATCCAGAAATGAAAGGCATTTTTGTATACCAACAATTGCTCCGGCCCGTGGAGCAATCAACGGGGTCCCGAGTCTACCTGAAACGGATGAAAGGGGTGGGAACAAGAGGTGCGAAAAACGGCAGCAAGACAGGATTTTGTTCAAACTGCAAGGTTTTATTTTAAGCGCGGGGGTTATATAGGGATGGGAAAGTAACCCTGATAGGTTGCCCTGGTGCATGATCAGTGCATGATCTTGTTAGTGATTGGTCAGTTAGGTGCCTGATCAGCGTGTGATCAGTACCTTGATTGACAGCTGGTTCCAGTGCTCTACGGATGCAATGCTGGCTGCTCTGACCGCAATTATGCTGGCGCCCTCTCGTGGGCAACACAAGAAGTGCAGCTTCTTGGGCTGACTGCATCAGTAAGCCAGGCCGCAACAAACAATGAAACAGAAGAAGCAGAAATCAAAAAAAATCCCATTCAATAGAGCAAAAAGAAGAATAAAATACCTAGGAATAAACCTAACCAAGGAGATAAAAGACCTGTATGCAGAAAACTACGCAATCCTGAAGAATAAAATCAAGGAAGACACAAACAAATGGAAACAAATACCGTGTTCATGGATTGGAAGAATTAAGATCATCAATATGTCCGTATGACCCAAAGCAATTTACAGATTCCATGCAATACCTACTAAAGTACCAATGGCATATATCACAGACATAGAACAAACAGTTCAAAAATTTATATGGATCCACAAACAACCCCAAATAGCATCTGCAATTTTGAGAAAGAAGAGCAAAGTAGGAGGGATCACAATACATGACATCAAACTATATTGCAAGGCCACAGTAATCAGAACATCTGGTACCGGCATAAAAACAGGCACATAGACCAATGGAACAGAACAGGGAACCCAGAAATAAACCCAAGTCTCTACAGTCAGTTAATATTAGACAAAGGGGCAATAACATAAAATGGAGTAAAAATAGCCTCTTCAACAAATGTTGTTGGGAGAGCTGGAGAGCTATGTGCAAAAAAATGGAACTTGACCACCAACTTACACAATACAAAAAAATAAATTCAAGGTGGATAAAAGACTTAAATATAAGCCATGACACCACTGAAGTCCTGGAGGAAAACATAGGCAGAAAAATCTGAGAAATCTCATGCAACAACATATTTCCTAGAGCAAGGGACATAAAGGAAAGAATAACAAATGGGATCTCATCAAAATAAAAGGCTTCTGCATGGCTAAAGAAAACAGCATTAAAATAAAAAGAGAACCAACCCCGTATCAGAAAACATATTTGCCAATGATACCTCAGACAAGGTTTTAATCTCCAAAATATACAAAGAACGTACACAACTCCATTCTAAGAAGATAAGCAACCCAATTAAAAAGTGGGCAAAGGACTTGAACAGACACTTCTCCAAGGAGGACATACAGAGGATCCAGAGACACATGAAAATATGCTCAATACCTCTAGCTATCAGAGAAATGCAAATTAAAACCACAATGAGTTACCACTTTACACTGGTCAGAATAGCCATCATAAACATTTGAAGAAACAACAAGTGTTGGAGAGGTTGTGGAGAAAAGGGGACCCTAGTTCACTGTTGGTGGGATTGCAGATTGGTACATCTGCTATGGAAAATAATATGGAATTTTCTCAGAAATCTAAAAATGGATCTGCCTTTTGACCCAGCAATTCCACTACTAGGATTATATCTTAAGAACTCTGAAACACCAATCCAAAAGTACCTATGCACCCCAATGTTCATAGCAGCGCCATTTACAGTAGCCAAGTGTTTGAAGCAACCTAGGTGCCCATTAGTAAATGAATGGATCAAAAAACTATGGTACATATACACAATGGAATTCTATGCAGCAGAAAGAAAGAAGGAGGTCCTATCCTTTACAACAGCATGGATGTAACTGGAAAACATTATGCTGAGTAAAATAAGCCAGGCACTGAAACACAAATACCATATGATCTCACCTTTAACAGGAACTTAAACAACAAAACAAACAAGCAAGCAAAATATAACCAAAGACATTGAAATACAAAACAGGCTGACAGTCACCAGAGGGGATTGGGGAGGGAATTTCATGGGAAAAGGGGAAGGGATTACAGAAACAAGTCAAAGGACACATGGACAAAAATTAAGGGGGGTGAAAATGGGAGGGAGGTGGGGAGCACTGGGGGTGTGGACTGGGATGGGAGTAAAAGACAGAAAACTGTATTTGAACAACAATTAAAATAAAAAAATGGTAATATATGGAATGATAAGTAAAGTATGATGCATATTAAATATCATATTTTTGGACCATAAGACACAACTACATTTTAGAGGAGGAAAATTTGAGGCAAAAATGTTGTAAAATATTAATAATATAAATAATATAATATTTCACCAATGTAAATGTAAACAGAACTCAACAGCAACATTAACAGCCATTATTCCTCCCAAATTTGCCTTGGGGATGAGTGTGTCTTATAGTTTGAAAAATACAGTAAACATAAAAATTGTATACATGCAAAATTGTATATATTGTTTAAGGTGATATACGTATAAGTATGAAATTTTTATATTGCCTGTTTCTAATGTGGTGAGGTATAAGGTTGCAGTGGTGGTTAAAGGGACTTTAGCTTAACTTTAAAATCATATTTCCTAAAACAGACCAGTAGGAAATAAAATGAAATACTAATAGTTAAGTATAAGATTGGGAAGGATATGGCTACAATTATTCTTTTCATATTTTTACTTGATATGTCTCAATGAAAGAACACATTTGCTTTGCATTAGGAGCCATTGTAGTGAAATATGACTTTCTATGAAACAGTGGTCATTATGCAGTGTGTAGCGGGCCATCTTCCTAACTTTAGAAAAGCATGACATATCCCTTTAATAAATCATGGCTTTTAGCTCTTCCCAGTGTCCCAACCTCAATGAGACTCATTCAGCATCATTTAACTCTCAGAACAAATTGCTCCTCATTCAGTTGCAAAGAATGTAGTAAGTACCCCCTCTCTATGCTAAGTGCTGAGCATACACTGATTAAAATGACCCAGGCATATTTAACAATAAAATATGGGGTCCAGCAGAAGTAACACCTGCTTGAGTGTGGTTGGTAGGATAATAATATGGGTGCAATAATTTATAGTTTTAATTTTAATATTTCACCTGAATTGTCATATGGTGTGCCTGAGTATGATATTGTTATGTTATAGAATTATGATTTCATAATAAAAGATTTTATAATAGATAGGGGTGTTAGTTGTGCCTGACACTGTATATTATGCAAGAGCTATAATAGAAATGTATATGGAGTATACATCTCTATTTTAATAAATTTCCAATTAATTTATCCTTAGAGTTGGATGGATGGGATACAACAGCTGAGCTCTAACGGTTTGGAGGGAGGCAAAACCAATTTCCCTCTTTGTTATGTACTTAAACTAGAATAATATATGGTCTAATCCTGAGTGAATTTGCCAATTTGCAAACAGTAGCCATCTGCCCCACTGCTGGCTGCAATTCTTTCCTTGTAATCTTGCCATTCAGAGACCATTCAACTTTGAGAAGAACTACGCTCATTTTCAGAGAATTCTCAGGGCAATAATTTAGTCCCTACACACCCTGTGAGTTGCACAAGTGAAGTAGCTCTGTGGCAAATCACTGTACTCCAACATGCCACTACCTAAATGTCCTACTTCTTCAATAAATCACATAAATCTTCCCTCCATGATTCTAATGTGAAGTCTTATGAGCAAAGCAACGCTTTTACGTCCAGGTGTTATGCTCCTGAAATAAAACCATCTTGACAGCTGACCTCTCACTACCAAACATTAGTCCTCATCAAGAAAACAGTAAACTCTTCTGAAATTTAAGATGATTTACTAGAGACCACTTAATTCTGGGGGTCTTTGATTCATTTCTGGAGGATCTAGAAGAGAATCTCTCTCCTTGATTTTTCCAGCTTTTAGGGTCTGCACATTTCTCTTGGCTTATAATGTCCTTGAATCTTCAAAGCCTTTAACAGTATCACTCCAACCTCTGCTTCTGTCATCACATACCCTTCTTCTGCCTTTGATCCTCTGGCTTTCTTTTATAAGGATGCTTATAATTTTATTAGCCCAATCCAGACCAGATAATCTAGGATAATCTCCCCATCTCAAGATCCTTAATTTAGTCACATGTGCAAAGCCCCTGTTGCCATGTAAGGTAACATGTTTATAGATTCCAGAGATTAGGAGCTTTGGCTGGGATGGGGATTATTCTGCTTTATTCTTTTATCCACCTTATGATATGGGTTTGTAATCCAAAATTTGTCTCTGGTGTCTCCACTGACTCCTGGTATTGACCCTAGTTGGAGTCAAGACCTTGTGAATTTCTCCACTGTTTGGTTACTCTGAAAGGATAATATATATAAGAATGTACCTAGGTGAGTGAGGAGCAAGCACTATATCATAGGGAGAGGAAGGGAAGGACATTTAATACTCACAATAAACTTATGAGGTAGATACTCTTATCTTGTAAGTGAAGAAACTGAGGATCTTAGAGGTTATGTCACTTATTTAGATCACACATACAAGAAGTGGCAAACCATAGTCAAGAGAATGCTGTTGTGACACTAAATTCTGTGTAGCAATTTATCAAAATTAGTCAAAAGTAAACTGCTAGGTGAAATGCTAGTTTCATTCAAACCATTCTCTTTCCCTCCATGTCACTTGAGCCAACTTTGCTGTGTAAATTTTTTTACACTTGCTCTCCTCTCTCTTCTTCCTTTATCTCTTTCCCATCTTGCCTCCAAAGCAATAGTTTTCTCTGTTGCAAAGAGCATTTGGTACAGCCTGAGATACATGACCCTATGAGTACTTGTAGGGAGTTACTTCTACATACATTAACAGGTCTAACATGGATCATTTGCTTAGCCTTACTTGTGAGTAGACTCTTAGGAACTGAAATTTTCTATTATGCTCATGATAATAGTTCCAAGATTTAAACAACCAAGGACAGAGTAGGAGGGAGCAAGTCAATCTCACCTCATAAATAAAGTGGCTCCTTCCTTTATGTGTCAATAAAGCCAGTATGTTGACCTTTGGGAAGAGTACCAGGCCCAATATTTCAGTGAGACTTTGGCTATACCTTATAAAATTCTGAATCAGCATGGCATTTTTATTGACTGGAACTATTATTTATACTTTTGCTTAAGTCACGATAACTAAAAAATACTGCCCAATATTTTGAGAAATGTTCTAGAGCTCTGGGACTCAACTCCATAACAGGCTATGTGGTCAAACCCTGCATTCACAGAAGATACTTTCAGTCACACTGTCTGTATGTAAGGCAAACAACAATACTAGTAGTGAAAATATTCACAGGAGTTTCTTTAGGCCAAAGCCAAAGGAACATAGTTGTTATGAAGTACTAAGTCACTCTGGGAAATTAGCATAGGCATTTTAGAACTTCAGGACTATATACTGAAGTCCATTCTCCTTTATTGAGTAAACTGAAGGCTTAAGTTGGACTCACATTTCAGATGTAGTCATGTCACTTGCTGCTAAGGAGACTATATTCTGCCCAAGAATAACCATTTGTCATTTGTCCTTGAAAGAGTCCACTAATATAAGTTGGCTGTGTAGGGCAAGTGGTAAGTCTTAAAGAAGCCAGAACTGAAATGTCTATTTATTTGAGTGTGACATTATCCTTGTCAAATAATTCTATGAGCTTACTTTGATAATATTTATCAGTTTTGCTACAAGTTACAACCTGGGAGTAGAAAAATGCAATGAAAGATATCTGAATCCTGAAAACAGCTAAATCTGAATCATAAGATCCAAGAACAAAAGCCCCAAACACATAAAAGAAACCAAACATACCCTCCCACTTGATAAATATTAGCCAAACCTCAACACCAGGATGAATATAAGCAGTTGCACCAGAATCATAAAGCTCCACCATCTACACCCCCTTCTTTTGCCCTATTAAGCATAAAACAATCATAATTAAATAGTTTGAGGTTGATAAACCAAACCCCGTACTTTAGTGGGGAAAGTAATGTTGATCCACTTGCCTGAAGTAGACATTTCAAATCAGATTTTCTGGAGTACGAAAGCAGCCTATCAACCTGGCTTCTCTCAAGCCATTCTTTCATGTGGTAGAAGCAGAATAAAAAAGGAGTAAGTACAGGTGGGTGAGTGTAATTTGAGGATGACTTTTGGCTTGTAGTCCTTTGCCCTAAATGTACCTTATGTGGAAATCACAAACCTTGGCAAATTGACCACTAGTTCTGGAGCTGACAATAACTGTGAAGATAGAACTTCTGTATTTAGACTAAAATCCTAGGGGCTCACAATCTCCAGAATATATGGTGTTAATGACCATGCTACTGCAGTGGAAGGTTCCCAGAAACCTGAAAATTTTACATGAACCCAGGTTTGGTTTTCAGAATTACTGGGTTTTTTTTTTTTTCTATGTCTATGTCCTACATTGTTCAGGGATTTTGATCTATCAGAAGTAACAACGGAAAAATACTATATAAGGTGAAACAATGAAATATCAGAAACAGAAATGAGGAAAAAATTCCCATTGATAAAACAAAGAAAAATAAAGTACCTAGGAATAAACCTCACCAAGGAGGTAATAGCCTATACTCAGAAAACTACAGGACACTGAAGAAAGAAATTAAGGAAGACACAAATAAATGGGAACATATACTATGTTTTTGGATTGGGAAAATTAACATCTTCAAAATGTCCATACTACCCAAAGCAATTTATAGATTCAATGCAATCCCTATTACAATACCAAGGACATATTTCACAGATATAGAACAAATATTTCAAAAATTTGTATGGAACCATAAATGACACCAAATAGCCACAGATAATTTGAGAATAAAGAACAAAGTGGGAGGTATCACAATACCTGATATTAAAGTATATAACAAGGCCACAGTAATCAAAACAGTCAGGTACTGGCATAAGAGCAGATGTATAGGTCAGTGAAACAGAATAGAGAACCCAGAAATAAACCCAAGTCTCTATGGTCAACTAATATTTGACAGAGGGGGCAGAAGCGTAAAATGGAGTAAAAATAGCCTCTTCAACAAATGGTGTTGGAAGATCTGCACAGCTATGTGCCAAAAAAAAAAAAAAAATGAACCTTAACCACCAACACAAAAATAAACTCAAGATGGGTAAAAGACTTAAATATATGCCGTGACACCATAAAAGTCCTAGAGGAAAACATAGGCAGGAAAGTCTCAGATATTCCACATGGTAATATTTTCACCAATATATCCCCCAGAGCAAGAAACATAAAGGAAAGAATAAACAAATGGGACTTCATCAAAATAAAAAGAAAATGTCTACATGGTTAAAGAAAACAGAAAAATGAAAAGGGAACCAAGTGTATGGGAAAATATATTTGCACATGATACCTGAGACAATGGTTTGATATCCAATATATATAAAGAACTCACATGACTCCACTCCAAGAAGACAAATCACCCAATTAAAAAATGGACAAAGGACCTGAACAGACACAACTCTAAGGAGGACTTACAGAGGGCCCTGGGGCATGTGAAAGGACGCTCAGCATCACTAGCCATCAGAGAGATGCAAATTAAAACCACAATGAGATACCATTTCTCACTGGTCAGAATGGACATCATTACCAAATCAACAAACAACAAGTGCTGGTGAGGCTGTGGAGAAAAAAGAACCCTAGTACACTGTTGATGGGAATGCAGACTGTTACAGCCACTGTGGAAAACAGTATGAAATTTCCTCAGAAAGCTAAAAATGTAACTGCATTTTGACGCAGCTATTCCACTGCTGGGATTATACCCTAAGAATCCTAAAACACCAATTCAAAAGTACCTATGCACTCCAATATTCATAGCAGCACAATTTACAATAGCCAAGTGTTGGGACAACCTAAGTGCCCATCACATCAGTAAATGAATGGATCAAAATTCCTTGGTACATTTAAACAATGGAATACCACACAGTAGAAAGAAAGAAGGAATTTCTACCCTTCACTACAGAATGGATGGATATGGAGAGCATTATGCTAGTGAAATAAGCCAGGCAGTAAAAGACAAATGCCATATGATCTCATCTACAAATGTACCTAATCAACAGAACAAACAAGGAAGCAAAATAGAACCAGAGATATTGAAATTAAGAACAAACTGACAGTAACCAGAGGGGAGGTGAGAGGGGATAATGTGGGGGAAAGTGGGAAGGATCGTCAAGGAACGTGCATAAAGGACCAATAGACACAGCTAAAGGGGTCGGGATGGAGGGTGGGAGGTGGGGATGGCTGTGGGCAGGGAATGGTTGTGGGCAAATGGAGACAACTGTACTTGTACAATGATTAAAAAAAGACAGGGAAATAAAATTAAAATAATAAAAGGCTAAATAAGGTACACTCCTCCCTTAAGCTCCAAAAGAGCATACTGGATAAAAACCAACAACTTACTATATTTTTTTCAGAAAGTTTTAATTTATCTAAGGCAAATAAGCATTATGTCATGTTATCAAATGTGCTAGGATATTGGTACTTGTTGAATGTCAGGCCACTACTCTGGCTACTCTACCTATGGTATCTCACTTAATTATCAATGCATATTGGTGAGGAGGGCATTTTTATCCTTGTCTTAAAGGGTAAAAACAACACTACATCTGAGAAAGATTAGTTCAATTGCCCAACATCGCATAGCAAGCAAGAGTTTTGTCTGACCTCAAAGTCAATCAATGGCCTTGAGAAAAATGACTGTTTCTCAATGATTGTTGAGAAAAATTTTCTAACAAATAAAATCACAATTCTAGAATTATAATAGAAAAGTTTAGTAAGTTCAACAACATTCTTTTTGCCACTACTCCTTCAGTAACATACAGATGACTCTTGATGAAGCATCTGAATTCAGTCAGGTCCAGAGTGAAAGTAAGTTTCTCCTTTTGCCTCAAGAGCTATAACAAGTCTTTGCTCCAAAGTCTGTTGACTAGGCCAGAACAATGTGTTTCAGCATCTTCTGAGCTCTCTCTAGCATCAAACAGCCACAGCCCAGAAGACAGATTTAATTCAGTTATAACTACAGGATAAATAAGAAGCTAACCAATTTGAAGGAGATGGAACTGGCTATTTTCTTGGGTTTCCTTTCTGTCACATGCTCAACTACATCTACTGTGATCTTTCTGTGAGTTCACACTCTGTTGACAGATGCATGGTTGATGGGTGACCAAGACGACTAATGGGAAGCAGGAGTGAAGCCTGTTTGCTTCTTTATACCCACCAAGATACACTAATGTTCTTCTCAGTCCAAAGGGGTTTAAATCCTCCTACACAGTTACTACTCTTGTCCCAAGGAAGCTGAGGACTTTAAAAGGATTTGCTGACCATCCTTCATACTGCTTTATAAATAGTAATGATAGTGGCCATAATATTATCCACATCTCCCTTTCCCGGGAATCAGGTCCAAAATAATTTAAAGATTTTAGACCTTAGCTTAGTTACCCTCAAGTAGTGGTAAAAGTGAGGGCTAGAGTAGGAAAATAAATGAGTAACCTGGATGGGGAAGCAAGAAAAATTACAGTTAACAGTTCAAGAAACAAATAAAAGGGGGAATTTTCTGTCAATTCCAGGAAAGCCCACTTCAATATCTTCTCCCTTAACCAAATGATGAATTTGGAAAACTAGGCAACAGTAAAAGTGATGGAATTTCAGTTCAGCCCTATGCCCAGACCACTCAGTGTAAGATCCCAGGGAGACACCTGTTGAATAATGGTTGACTCTCATTTCTAAATATTTCTAAAGGAAATTGGTGAGTCAACTTGGTTCAATTAATCACCATTATTCAGATAAACTCAGGCAGTGCTTATATGATGCAAAAACATATAGAAAATAGGTCTAATTACTTCCAAAGTGAATTTAATATAAATGAGATAAATTGAAAAGCACTTTGATGTCTATTATTTTCTGTTATTCTCACAATAACTTTGTAAGATATACAGAGCAGTGACTCTAATTTGGATTTTACTAATGGAAAAATGAGACTGAAAGAGACCTAATTTGCCTCCTATTTCCAAAGAGGTGATGGTAAGGCTTGGACTAGGACTCATATCTCCTCACCTCTGTGAAGATGCCTGATATAACTCTTCACTGAATGCAGCTATGCTATTATCTGCCTTATCTGAAATTTCTGGGCTTTATTTCCTACATATGAACCTACTTTCTGCTCCATAGAATCTTTCTGTTATTCCATTGGTCCACCTAAATTACAATACCTACCAACCCCAAGCTCACCTATAAGGGCTTCTGATTCTAATATGCTCTATCTTGTCACTGTTATGTCTCACACACCTCATCCAAATAAAATAATCAGGTAAGTGCATGTGCTATATGGGATATGACTACCAGGGCTTAAATCCTGGCCCTACTTCTTATTCCTTTTATGGCCTCAGGCAAGTCACATAACCCCTCTTAGTCTCAGTCTCTTCATCTGTAAAATGGAAGTAATAATACTTTATAGGGATTTTTATATCACATGAAATAAGGCAAAGCCCTTATTACATTATTGTACATGATAGAATAAAAGCTTTGACTCTTGAATCAAAGAAAACTAGGTTTAAAGCCTACTTTTACCATTTTTAACTATGAGCAAGATGTTTAAACTATCTGTGCATCAGTTTGCCCATCAGTAAAACAGGGATAATAATAGATAATAGTCTCTATCTGAATAGGTCTGTTGGGAGTTTTCTTTCTTCCTTTCTTCCTTTCTTCCTTCCTTCCTTCCTTCCTTCCTTCCTTCCTTCCTTTCTTTCTTTCTTTCTTTCTTTCTTTCTTTCTTTCTTTCTTTCTTTCTTTCTTTTCTTTCTTTCTTCCTTTCTTCCTTTCTTCCTTTCTTCCTTCCTTCCTTCCTTCCTTCCTTCCTTCCTTCCTTCCTTCCTTCCTTCCTTCCTTCCTTCCTTCCTTTCTTTCTTTCTTTCTTCTTTCTTTCTTTCTTCTTCCTTTCTTCCTTTCTTTCTTTCTTTTCTTCTTCTTCTTCTTCTTCTTCTTCTTCTTCTTCTTCTTCTTCTTCTTCTTCTTCTCCTCCTCCTCCTC
>PVKM010011086.1:0-33816 GCA_004027735.1 Carollia perspicillata
GGTGCATTGTGATTGCTTATACAATCACTATTGGCAATTTTAAAAGGCTCTCGCCCTTTTGATTGCTTCAGATAAATTTGAAACTATATAGACAACTATCTTTGAAGAATTCCCTTTACAATGCTAGCAAAAGATGAATTTTGAAGATGTATGTTGCTCCCTCAATTTGAGTAGTTTGGGATAACTGAAAAGCAAATCAAATTTGAAGATGTACAATTGTCTTCTCCAAAAGTTACCTGAATCATATCTCATTCTTTTGAACTATGGTCAAAATAATAAAATCACTTTTTCCCAAATACTTTCTAAACATGAATAAAAACTTTGAAATCAAAATCAGCAATAAAATCATGGGTTAACACTAATTTACTTGTAGGGAAAAGGTAAGAACATTTTTGCTTAGCTAATAGAAGGGGATTTTCATAAAATCCCAAATTTCTGGTTAATCATCAAACTCTCCAACATAAATCATATCCACATGCTGCCAAATAAAACAAGGACAGATTCTGTTCCACAGAGGAAATAGAACAAGGAAAAGAGGAACTATACCATCTCACGGGGCTAAACCACATACTGTTGGCATTTTATGTCACCAGGATGATGCCACTTCCTTATTATGACATATCACACATCAAATTAAAAGGTGAAAGGAGAAAATAATAGTAGCAAAGTCATTTGATGCCATTTTGAGCTATTGAATAGTTTGGGATCTCATTTTTGACTGTCAAGACATATTTTTTACTCTCCCTCTCCCTAATTTCACTTATTTTAACAAATTTGTAATTCAAAATAGCTAATAAAACCTCAAACAGGCACCAACATTTCTAACATCATCAGTGATTTCAGGTGAAACCCAAAATATCATTTTGTTTAATATCCAAGACAGCTAATTAAAACAGTTTTGTTTAAGATTGGCAAAGGAGAAAAAAAATCTCAACATCCATCTATTTTAGGGACCTAAAATGTGCCATAGCATATTGAAGAGATATCGCGTAAATATATTTAAGGTATCTAACTAAATTCTACTCATAAAACCTATATTCTACCCATAAATCAATATTTAAACATGAAAAACATTGTCTTAGATGGACATAAATATGTTTTGTGGGTACAGTCTATTATTTAAAGAAAACTCTCTAGGTAAATAGTAACAGTAATTTCAAATATTTCTCACAGCCTATGAGAAATACAAGTGTGTTTTCTCTAAAGGATAAACCTGTGTATTCTGCAAGGATCAGTTTAAGTATTTTTAAATGGTTTACTCTTGGAGCTTAGTTTAATTAGTATGAAAAATATATTTATATATCATCTAAGTGCCTTTAAAAGATCTGTGGGATGGTTTTCATAATTGTTATTAAATCTCTTGTAAATAAGAAAGCAATGGTATGGAAATCACGGAAAGAGTCATCAAGTTCCATGTTCATAAATAATGTTGTTCCACTTGAGAAATAAGCTTCCTGCAGCATTGATTCTATCTCTGCACAAATAACTCATCGCGAAATACTCCACATTTGCCAGGCTTGTTTTCACAGCCTTTGGAAATAGAGTGCTTAATAACTAGACTCATTAATACTAATGGTAAATCAGTGAGATTAAATATTTCTATAAATCATTTTATTAATAAAACAGAGGGCCCATTAAAGAACTATTGAACTGTTAAGCTGCAATATTTCAGAATCAGCATTTTATAAACAGTTCAATTAGCACAGGTTGACAACACCCAAAAAAAGGCACAGCACACCAATGCCACAGGATAAGAAAATGTGTGCCAGCCAAGGAAGTTGTGAGAATGCACTTCTTAATGAAATACTATATCATGTATGGTAGCAGGGCCATATTAAATGGATATTTTGTATTAAATGGATATTTTATGCATAAGTATATAATATATATAAAATATCCCCATGTTTTGTCTTATGCAGTTTTCAAGAGCCCTCTGAAGACTAGTATGCTGCGATATTGACTGGCACACTCTGTCATTTTAATATCATCCTTAAACAGATCATGGACAACGTGAATGATATTTGAGCAGTGAAGACTAGAGGAGTGAATACTGAAACACAAAAAGAAAAATGATAACTTACCTCAGCTCTCAGTAAGAACGTTCACCATACGTAAGAACTGAAAAATGAGAGTAGAGAGAATCCATTTCAAAAAGTGAGCACAGGCTAAATGCAGTAATGGCCACAGACTAAGTGGTGTGTAAAAGTATGGAGTGTTTGGAGTCTTTCATATGCGAAAACTTCACTCTTTAATTAGGTTTTTTTTCCCCTTTTAGATTTTATTTAGTTATTTTTTAGAGAAAAGAAAGAAGGGAGAAAGAAAGGGAGACAAACATCAATGAGTTGCCTCTTTCATGACCCCTACTGGGGACCTTGCCCAAGACCCAGGCATGTGCCCTAGACTGGGAATTGAACCAGCAACACATTCACTCTCAGGATGGCACTCAACCACTGAGCCACACCAGCCAGGCCCAGCTTTTATTTCTTTTTTGACTGCTGTGTATGTGTGTTGGCGGTGGGGGGACACTGTACTTTTAAGCTCCAACTGCAACTGCATACTGATGAACAGGGAAAACTATTCAGTTGGTAGAAATTATTTTACCTTCAAGCTACAATCTCTGCTACAGTCCAGGATGCTTCTAATTTGCCAAGAACTGCATATTAGTTTAGGGGAGGTGGGGAACAAAGTATAAAAAACCATCAGAATTCCTGGCAAAGGACTGAGGCAAAAAGAACTCAGGATTCAGAGAAGCTGGATAAATATCTAAATTCAAATCCCTTGTTTACTATAATGTTTTCTGTGTTGGGAAAACAAGCCCATGCAGCTTGGGTTCTGTGTATCAGAGAGTAAAATTCAGGTGACTCTTTGCCAGGCTATTGTTTATACTAGCATTTGGGGACTGAGTTTTCGGAGCTTTCTCATTAGAAAGTGTAAGGTGAGCCATATGTCAACCAATACAGCACTGGTTTGAAATACAGAAAACAAAACTAAGAAATAAAAATAATTAAGTGTGATTTTTATATTATAAAAAATATATACAACAATTACATATCTCAAATGAAAGTCTGCCACAGGTCTTTTGACTCTATTCCCACAAAAAGGTGGGAGTCTATTTTTGGCCCTGTGCCTTGAATCTGGGGTACATTGATGTTGCTTTGACCAACAGAATGTGGCAGAAGGAACATGATGCCATATTCTGGTTTAGGAATTCAGAGGACGAACAGACTTTAATTTGATGTCTGTCATCCTTGAGACACACTTTAAGAAGCCAAAATATCCTGAGGTTGCCATGCTCTAAGAAAACTAATCCACAGGAGGAACTTTAGAGAATGATTTATCTTGTGGAAAATGAAAGAAAAATAGCAAAGACTATGAAGGACTCAGACTTGGAAGTAGAGTTTCTAGGACCAGACACCCCACAGGAGCTATATTCAACAGAGACTATGCACCCAGACTATTAATTTCCAAATTTATGACCCAAAGTCATTGACAAAATGAAATGATTGTTTTAAGCCATGTGCTTTCAGGAAAGTCTGTTACACAGTAATAAATAACCAAAACATAACACTAGCATGAGAATCATCAGGTTTTCATAAATTTAAACTTGCAAGAAAACCAATGCAGGGCTTCTTCTGGTCAAGATACTGGAGTATCTTGGTACTCACAACCGCCCAGAAACAACACATCAAGGTTACAACAAACTACAGAACTATCATCCTATCAAATCACTCTGAAATCTAGTTGTACAGAAGTCCTACAGCCAAGGGTATGCAGATGAAGCCACCTCAAGACTGGTAGGAGGGACCAAGACACAGAACAGGCTGGCCCCAAACCCACATTTGACAGGCAAAAATCAGGAGGGATATATCAGCTGCTGAGAATTCCCTGAGGACCAAGGGATCCCAGCTCCATGCCAGGCTCACCAGCCCAGGATTCTATTACCATGAAGAGAAGTCCCCATAATGTCTACTTGTGAAAACCAGCAGGGGCTGTGGAGGGCTATGTAGTCTCAGGCATTCCTTTTAAAGGGCCCACACAGAGACTTACTCAGATTTACTGGCTCTGAGCTCAGTGTTGGGGCAGCAGCTGAAAAGGCACCAGGAACATATGAAAAAGAACTGCCTTTGGGGTGATGGCCAGAAGGGCAGCTTTCTCCCAGAAAGAAGTGCTGGCAGAAGCTACTGTTTCTACAGGTGCCAGTAGGTGTCATGTCTGAGTCTCCATCAACCTAGCAGCCCTGTTCACTCTGAGATACTGTCCCACATAATCTGTGGACCCACTCAAGCTGCTTTCAGTGACTTTTCCATACAAATGGTCTGTCTTTGCTTGTATTGGGGATGTTCCTAAAATCTCTCAAAGTTTCACAAATTCGAAACAACCAACACTTGGCCTCAGTGTTCCCTGTACTTCTTGCTAAATGAAGGGCCCAGTACTAGTAGCAGCCAGCCTCAGTTCACAGCTTGGCCACTCCTGGGCATATCCAAGCCCAGCACAAGTAGTAGCCATCTGCAGGTTGCTCTGTCACTCATTCAAGGTGACTCTGGGCAGGGCACAGGCAGAGGCTGACCTTGTCTGTACTTCCCTGGGAGGCTTCAGAGAAAGCACATCAAGTAGATAGCTACAGACCATGCCAGAGTGCCACCAAACCAACTCCATGAATGACACACACTCAAAAGGTGGATGCATCAAACATCAAAGTCCTTCTCAAGTGAATCCTGCTGCCTGGGGTCAGCCACGGCACAGCCACTCTTCTACCATACATACAGTGGTCCTCACAGCCAATCAGACTGGGGAAAATCCCTCCCACTGGGGTGCCAACAGCAATCAAAGCTAGAGTACAAGGAGGGTACACACAGCCCACATGGGGACACACCAGGAGTGTCTGGCTTGGGTGACCAGAGAGGCTGTGCTGCTATGCTCCACAGGACACTG
Source organism: Carollia perspicillata (assembly GCA_004027735.1). NCBI lineage: Eukaryota > Metazoa > Chordata > Mammalia > Chiroptera > Phyllostomidae > Carollia > Carollia perspicillata. The sequence goes on from PVKM010011086.1 coordinate 4,933, forward strand.
ACTACATAAGGCCACTCTAGCAAGATGAACAGACATAGCAGCTCTATCTAAAACTTAGAAAGAAACACAGGGAGGCAGCTGAAATGAGGAGATAAGAAACATGTTAAATGAAAGAACGAAAAGTTTTTGTTTCAAAGTCTGTAACAAAAGACAAAAACAAGGACCCAAAATTTCACTTCTGGGTATTTATTCAAAGAAATTCAAAACACTAAATTGAAAGACATACATATCCATATGTTCATTGCTGCATTGCTGCATTATTTATAGTAGCCAAGATACAGGAGCAATTTGTCTATCAATAGATGAATAGATAAAGAATAACTGATATATATTTATATATATATATATATATATACCAGTATATATAATAACTGGTATATATATATATATACACACACACAATGAAATATGATTTATCCATAAAAGAAGAATGAAATCTTGCCATATGAAATAACATGAATGGACCTAGAAGATATTGTTCTGAGTGAAATAAGTCAGACAGAGGAAGACAGATGCCATATGACTTCGCTTATATGTGGAATTTAAAAAACCAAAATAAGCGAGCAGAACAGAAACCAACTCATAGATACAGAGACATTTTGACAGTTGCCAGATGGGAGAGGGTTTGGGGGACTGGGTGAAAATGGTGAGGGAATTAAGAAGTATAGATTGGTAGTTACAAAATAGTCGTGGGGATGTAAAGTAGAGCATAGGAAATAAAGTCGATCATTTGGTAGTAATTATGTATGGTGTCAGAAGGGTAGTAGATTTATTGGGGTGATAACTTTATAAGTTACACAGCTGTTTAATCACTGGGTTATACAGTAATATTATATGTCAAATGTAATTGAAAAACAAAAAGTTATTTAAAAAATGAAAAAAAACAAAATAATTCAGAGAAGCCTCTAAAATTTTACTCCTAGCACAGAAAATACCGTCCAAACTATTAACAATGGGTTGTGACTTTTTTATTAAACTTGCTGAAACCAGAAATATTACTTTTGAAATTTTAAATGTTTAGCAATATGAATTTGATCACAAAAATAATAAACTCTCACTTTAAAGAAGTTAATAAGCCAATAGTTTTTTTTTAAATATTTTTATTGATTATGCTATTACAGTTTTCCCAATTATCCCTCCTCCTCCCTGCCCCTCCAACCCTCCAACATCCCCCCCTTAGTTCATGGCCATGGGCTGTACATATAAGTTCTTTGAGTCCTCTCCTATACCACTTTTGATCTCTCCTCATCTATTTTATGCCTACTAACAATGCTTCATCTTCCCTGTACCTTTTCCATGCCATTCCTCCCTTCCCCCTCCCCACTGAAATCTCTCCATGTGATGTCCATTTCTCTGATTCTGTTCCTGTTTTGGTTGTTTTTTTGTTTTTTGTTTTTTTTGTTTTTTGTTTCTTAATTTTTGTTTTTGTTGTTTTTCTTTTCTTCTAGGCTCATTTGTTGATAGTTGTGAGCTTATTGTCACTTTACTGTTCATAATTCTGATCTTTTTCATAGATAATTCCCTTTAACATTTCATATAATAAGGCTTGGTGATGACGAACTCCTTTAACTTGACCTTATCTGGGAAGCACTTTATCTGCCCTTCCATTCTAAATGATAGTTTTGCTGGATAGAGCAGTCTTGGATGTAGGCCCTTGCCTTTCATGACTTGGAATACTTCTTTCCAGCCCCTTCTTGCCTGTAAGGTTTCTTTTGAGAAATCAGCTGATGGTCTTATGGGAACTCCTTTGTAGGTAATTGTCTCTTTTCCTCTTGCTTCTTTTAGGACTATCTCTTTATATTTAGTCTTGGGTAACTTAATGATGATGTGCCTTGTTGGTGTATTCTTCTTTGGGTCCAACTTCTTTGGAACTCTCTAGGCTTCCTGGACTTCCTGGAAGTCTATCTCCTTCTCCAGACTGGGGAAGTTTTCCTTCATTATTTGTTCAAATAAGTTCTCAATTTCTTGCTCTTCCTCTTCTCCTTCTGGCACCCCTATAATTTGGATATCGGAACTCTCAGGTTGTCCCAGCGGTTTGTAAGTGTCTCTTCACTTTTTCGAATTCTTGTTTCTTTATTTTGATGGATGTTTATTTTTTTCTTTTGTTCCAAATCATTGCTTTGAGTCCTGATTTCCTTACTGTCACTGTTGTCTCTCTGAATGTTCTGCTTTATTTCACTTTGGGTATCCTTCATTTGTTTTTTTCACTTTTCAACCAAGCTCAATCAGATCTCTGAGCATTTTGATTACCCTTTCTTTAAATTCTCCATCGGATAGGTTGGCAATCTCCTCCTTACTTAGCTCTCTTTCTGAGGTTTTGCTCTGTTCTTTCATTTGGGCCATATTTCTTTGTCTTGGCACACCTGATAAGTTGTAAGGGGGTGAGGCCTTAGGTATTCACCCAGGCAAAGCCACACTGATGCACTGCCTGTGGTGGATGGGCCAGAGAGGGAACAGTGCGGCTGGCCTGCTCGTCTCTAGTGCAGTTTCCGATGGGCTCTCATGTGAGACTGGGAGTATCTCCCACAGTGTAAGCCAATAGTTTTCGTTAAGCACATTTATGACAATTCATAAACTCACTTGCCATAATAAAAAAATGCACTTATTTTACTGTATTTATTATTTGGTTTTTATAGTGGACTTCTTTATATTATTACTCATTGTCATAACACCAATTATCCTACTGCCATTTCATTGGGGAAGTATTTTCCTGACTCAACTGATGAGAGAGGTCTATCATCCTCTACAGAAGCTGAAAGAGTCAGATATCACATTTTTCTGATTGCCTCGAGTGCCATCTCATGATACTGAACCAATGAAATTCTTCAGGTACAGTTAAAGGCTTTAGCAGAGCAGTTCTGAGAGTCTTGCAGAGATGTCAAGGGTGGTATCATTAGCATGAACTTGGCTATATTTCCTTATTCCTAGCCTTTTAGTCCTGCTTATTTTCTGAGACTGATTCTCTAGCTTTCCTATGTATGCTTGAACAAATCATTATTCATTCAGGAAAATAGTTACTTTTTAACTTCTCAAGAGTTGGTGTTGTTGCTTATGACAAAAGCTCTGAGGAAGAAATTGGTATACGGGAATAGATAATAGAAGCAGATGCTTAGAGAAAAAAGGATTCTTGGATTGTTTATGGACTAAAGTCTACTGAAGGGTAATGAAATCTCTTACTAACCACAGGTGGAAATTTGGCAACAAAGATATGTAAGACATGAAGCACTCAAGAGAGTAGGATGGTGTGGCTACTTATAATTACACTAGAAAGCTTAAAGAAAGAGAACGATAATAAAACTTATGCTGTTCATTACGTCCATGAGCGACTTAGACTTAGAACAAGCAAGTCTAAATGACAATAAAATTGTCACAGGGATAGGGAATCAGTTCCTGAGAAATGGGAGACCAAGAGGCAAAAGAAAACCAATGTCTCCTAAAAATTTTATGAGGGGGGAACCCCCCAAAAACAGAAGTGTTTTCTGGTGGATGGTGCCCTTGTAGTAGAAGCTTCTCCAACTAGATGAGTGTTCCAGGAACCCATCTGAATCAGAGTGCCAGCTGGCATTGTTGTGAGATGCTGCACTCAGCTTCAGTGAATTTTTTTGAGGACTTTTTCAAAGTGTTTGCACATTTCATGATGGGTAATTTACGAATATACCTACCCACACCACACTGACTGTTTAGCAGTTTTTTTTAACAAAGATGGCATGTCCTCTGTGCCCCACCCCCCTTATTCATCTGTTCTTTCCCTGAGAGACACTTTTTTTGGTTTCCCTGATTGAAAAAAGTCCTCAAAGGGAAATGTTTTGCTGATGTGGAAGAGGTATAAAGAAAATGGTAGAAGGACAAAAAGGCATCAAAATCAACAAGTTCAAAAACTGTTTTGGGCAGTGGAAAAATGTCTCAATAGATGTATTGTATCAAACGCAGAATACTTTGAAGGTGACTAAAGTTTAAACATATAAGAAGAAACAAATTTTTTTATAAATAAACTCTGTTTTCTGGGTCCCCCTTGTATTTAAAGGGCATTGAAAAAGCCTGTGATTGGGAAACAGTTAATTTAAAATGGAGGAAAATTAATTTTATCTTCGTTGCTCAATCACAGCCTCTAATACATGAGACATCTTATTTTTTAGTCTCTACTATCCAACTGCTGAAATTAGGATGCTAAAAATAATAGTAACTAATGGAGAATCTAAAGAATCACCTGTTGAAAGTAGGCCTTGCCTTGGTCAGTGTGGCTTAGTTGGTTGGACAAAAAGGCCACAGATTTGATTCCTGGTTAGGGAGCATATGAGAAGGCAGCTGATCAATGTTCCTTTCTTACATTGATTATTGATATCTCTGTCTGTCTGTCTGTCTCTCTCTCTCTCTCTCTCTTTCTCTTTCCCCTTCCTTTCTGTCTAAAACCAATGAAAAAATGCTCTTACATGAGGATAAAAAAAGTAGGCTCATCATCCATAGTTTCTATTCCATAGCATAGAAGTGACTATGCAGTACAATATCATGACAGTTACTTAAAAAATTACATGATGAAAAAATTGTGTGGTCTTCTTTGAGTTCTCTTCAGAAAGGTAGGCAACTAAATGCTTCAAAATTTTTCTTGTTAGTTGCAATGTAAACAAACTGGTTCCCTAAAACAACCTAATATTTTGATTCTGTCTACTGTCATTTTACATATCAATCTTAAAAGAAAAAAAATGTAAAGAGGGTACCAGAAATATGGTAAGAAAATATGTAAAGGCAAATAGTAAACTGACATTAGAATTGATATTCCTGGTTACAAAGGGAAGTCACAAGAAAATCTAATGCAGGGAAAAAAATCATCAGAAAACAAAATATTTTCTTTAACCTATTTTCAATTACATATTACTTATGAAAGAAAGCAATAAAAAAGAAAAATGCTATAAAATATAGTAAAAATTCTGAAGGGCTAGAAAGTAAGCAGCAGGGAGGCTTTTTTCAAATCTAGGATCTAGAAAAAGTAAAGTATCAAAACTAATATAAAACCCAGTTTTTAAAATCACAGGGGTAGAACTTTTCAATGTGGAGGCAAAGGAAATTATTCCTTGAATTTCAATGTATATATTCATGGGAACAGATGAAAACAAGTATTTTTCAATAAGGCTGCTTTCTCAGGGGGATTATGTGAAAGGAGGCTTTGGGCTTCTGGCATCCAAATGACAAATGAAATTGAGAAGATGGCAGTTTCAACTTATAAAATGTGCCTTGAAACATTCAGTATGAAACCATTAAAATGCATGATGTTATTTAAGAGGAAGAACTATTCAACTGCAACCGAGTTCTGCTATCACAGTCCAAGTGCCACATCAGCTGCCACCTGGCTTTGATTCCCTCCTGGATTGGGGTAGCAGTGTTCGTGACAGTGTTTGTCCTGCCAATCCAATTCCTCTGCCGGCCCACACTTTCTATTCTCCTCTTGGGCTCACTCTCCTCACCCTTCCTTTCTAGTGACTGCAGTACCTATTAAAATTTTCTTTCTGATGCCAACAATACATACACACCATGCAAAGAACACAGGTGAACAACTCTGTGTGGTTAAATTATTCATGGAAGTGCTCAAGAAAGGGGTACCATGTTTAACTGAATGTCTTATTAGTATGATACGGAAAATACTTAAATACTGCTTACCATGTGTCAGCCATAACTGTGAGGACTTCACATTTATTAACCCATTTGATCCTCCCGATAACCCCACAAGTTGAGGACAGTTATCTTCACATTGCAGGTGAACAAACTGAGACACAGAGAGGTTAATAATCTATCCAAGAGTTTATCTAATAACAGGCAGAGGCAGGATGTGAATGGAGCCAATCCAGTCGCAAAAGTTGGGCTCCCAAAAACACAAACTTCACTGCCTCTCTGTCTCACTAAGGATCTTTCTCAAATATTTGTTTATTTACTGCTATAGTGAGTCAATGAACTGTTTAATTCCATTTAACTACCTTGATAATCATGCAGTGTTTTGCGATCATTATGCTGACAATGAATTCTCATTATATAATTCAATAAATGCTGAAAAAAAAGATAGAATATTGAGCATACACACTTATTGTCTGAAAAATCTTTCACTTACAGCATGTAGGATAATAGGTCATTAAATAATAAAAATGTAAAAATATAGTAACTGTCCCCAAAAAGTACACATTTTGTGAATATAAGCATGTAAATATATCACTAAAAGATATTATGAGATCCAAGAATAAAAAGCAACAAAGTATTTGGGGGCTGGTGAGGGAAGGCTCCAGGGAGAAGGTACATTGGAGCTAGATACAAACTGGTGAATAGTCTCCAAAGTCTGCAGAACATACAGAATGATATGAAATGAAATCTCCACAAGTTGATCAATCAATAAATACCTGTTAGTATGGCAAATAAGGCAAAGGAGAGCTAAAAGGAATATGTCCCCAGTCTGAAAACACAGTTTTATATTACAAATCAAATTGCAAAATCAAGAGAAAAAGTTGAAAAGCTAAACAATACTGTAGATGGTATGCTTGTATCCCTTTCTTCTAAATAGTTAAATGTAATTAAACAAATAAATACTAAATTACTACTATGAATGGAAAGCATCACAGATACATTACAGATAAATCACACAGGGAGACATAAAACCTGCTCTTTAGGGACTCACAACTTCATCAAAATAACAGAAACATACAGAGCATCCCTGGTAAATGAGCCACTCTGGTAAGTAACTTCAGAGCATTTTGGCAAAGCATTACATGAGATTAGATAATGAAGGTGCTATTCAATATGGTGATACATGTGGTTAGTTAGGAAGTGTGGATGAAAAAGGGGCCTCACACTAACCCTGAGAAGCTCAGGGGTCACATCTATAGTGAGCCTTATGGACTCAGACACCTAAAGTAGCCACATAGGATGGTCTGAAACCAAAAGTTTAGAACTAAAAGTAAGTATCTTCTCTGACAATAGTCAGTCCTTTTCTTACCTGAGCCTATCTACTGTTTTTTGCCTCTATGATAACACACCTTTGGAATGTGGGAGTAACCCCCTTTTCCCAGACCCCTCGGGGCACAATCTCCCACCAGAGCACAAGAACATGGAACCCCTCCTTGTCATCTTCTTCCCTGCATTCTATGTGCAGTAAATATTAATTGTTAACTATCCTGTACCCACCACAGTGAAAAAATTATTTACCTCTCTGCTCTTTAATCAGTCTCAGAGATTTGCCTGCTTTGCTTTCTCCTGCTTCCCTAATCTACCATAACGAATTTCATGTAACCCCCTTATGTCTCCTCTTTTAATTCTAATGTAAAAAATGAACTGCAAAACTGCCATTCTCCAGAGCACTTTCTCAATCCATTGAGATTTTGGTTCTTTGCAATTGTCATCTGTCAAAAAACTCATAAGAATTCTCTACAGCTTGGTATGTTTCTTACATTGACATAAAGTAAGATAATTTTAAGGAAAAAGTATAGTAATAGTTAAGATTTTTCAAGTGTTCATGTTCTAAGAACTGATTTAATGTTCTTAACAATGTAGATACTGCTAAAACATGTCTTTTACAGTGAGGGAGGTACAAAACAGAGACACGTTGGTAACTTATCTATTGTAAGTTCCTCATAATATGTGGCAACCCAGGTAGTTTGACTACATTACCTTACTCCTAACAATTAGTTTTACTACCTCACTAATGCAGTAAAAACAAGATAAGAAGATGCAGAACATTTTTGCATACAGCAGGAACAAAATGACTATTCTGTATTCAGTAATAATAATTAAAAGAGAAATCTATAAAATTAGGGTACATTATTATAGTATATTAATAATAATATACTTGATTATATAATATACTGAGTATATAAATGCATTTTTTTCAGAAAGTTTGCTAATATAAAATAATGTGGATATATGTGTTATTCATTATGTTGATAGAAACAGAGTGTGCCAATCAGAGCATTCCAGACCATTTAGGAAGTTATTCAAAGGTCTAGGCACAATTAAGAGGAATAAGCTGCTATTTTTATTCTAATGATCATAAGATTGAGGTAATCTAAAATCTCAGTTGGAATTCAAGGGCCTCACGTTCATGTTAATAATAGCTGTCCTCTAGTTACATTTCAGCTAACCCCATCTGAATAGAAGTCTCAGGCAGAATTTCCAAAGGATTTAAGTGGAGGAGAGATACTAAACTCTTGAGAAATCCTAGGTATGGCAAATATGTTCCATTTTCTGCAGATGTGGTTAAAAGGGGTTTTTATACATCACTTGGTCTAATCTATTACTAAGCAAACGACATTTGGAAGAAACTCTAGACCAGGAGGGAATTAATTTTTATTAATGGACTACAGAAAGATTGGCAATGTGCTGCTTGCATATTTGGCCTGATCTTTGATGCCCTCTACCTCAAAGAGTTAAGATGTATAGACATGGAGTTAAAAGAACATAGTAGTGCCCTTACCTGTGTGTCTCAGTTGGTTGAACTGTTGTTCCGTACAAGTTCAATTCCTGGTTGTCACATGCATGGGTTTCCTGTTCACTCCCCAGGTCAGGGCACTGTGGCAAGTGGTCAATGTTTCTCTCTCTCATCTCTCTGTCTCCCCCCTTTCCCTCTCTCTAAAATCAATAAACATATTTAAGAAAAAATAGATTGTAGTGGAAACAGTAGAGTGTGGAGGAATGTGTACTTTTCACCTTTACACTTAGTCTTTCTTTCATGAGTAGTCATTGACTTATAACCTGGTGCATGTACACTTGGAACAAACACACAATTTCAAAGTTCCCTTTTAATTAGGTATGTTCTTATGCCTGAGACAGAAGTAGAAATTTTATATGACAGCATGTTCTTTTTTCTTTTTTACTCCTTCCTCCACAGCCTGCTTAAAACATGGATATCAGTACTTGATCTACATTTTAGGTTATGAGAAAGAACACCACATTTTAAGGATAGCAAGGCATAGAGCTGCAAAGAGTTCAGGTCTCTGAGGACTTTATGTAGCAAGGTTGCTCTGCTATCACCTAATTACTTGCCTTGAGAATTATACATGAACAGTAAATAAAGTTCACTCTCTTTCAGCCATTGATATTTTGGGCCTCAGTTATTCTTAAATAAATACTAACCCTAATTGATATAGTTCACATATTATAGAAATGTTAAAAAGGTGAATCCCTACTATACCAGAAAATTTACAGTTGCTGAATTTATGTTTCTAACATTTATTTATGTCCTAGAGAAACATTATTATAAAGATAACTAATGAATGTTTTAGGGTTCATGGGCGAGATCCAACACATGGATCAAGTATCTAGTCAGGAGGCCATTATAATAGACCAGGAATAATATAATAAACATTTAAACTTTGGAAATTAAATATAAAATTATATTTTAAAAATCCATATATTCCATATCCACCCCTCCTCAAGTCTTGATGTTTATTTGCTTTGATAAATAATATTTTTAATCAGTTTAAATATCTAAAAATGCTTTCTTTGAAGTAATGCATACTTTTAAAAAATTATTCTCACTCAAGGACATTTTTCATCACTTTTAGAAAGAGAAGAAGAGAGAAATATTGATGAGAGAAAAGCATCAATGGGTTTCCTACCATATGTGGCCAGACTCAGGTCTGAAGCTGCAACCCACACATGTGACCTGATGAGGAATTGAACCTGCAACCCTTCAGCTACAGTGCAACCTCCAAACCAACTTAGCCACACACATTATGTTGAAGTCAAAAATTTTTCTCTAGCTTTCTCTCAGATGTTGAACTATCAGCGGCAAAATAGCACCAGAATGTTATCAGCAACTGAAACTTGCTTGGTTCAACAACCTCAGTACTTGAGTTCTGTCTAAGAAAGATTTCAAATCCAAGACTCGAATACAACAAACATTTATTTAGAAAATCACAGGAGTAGAAATGAGCCTTCGAGGAAGTGAGCTAGCTGGGCTGGCTGCGTGGACTCAGGAGACAAGGTACAGAGACAAAAGAAGGGCCCTTGGAACTTAGTAAAGAATGGCAGAAAGCATGCACCTGAAGGAAAGAGGGGGAAAGCTGAAGGCACGCTTTGGAGAGAGAGAAAGACAGAGAGACTTTCATCTTGAGGGTTTTTACCTGGATTTCTAGAATATTCATCAGCTTCCCAGGTGTGTCTTTTCAGGGTCATGGTCTTTCCTGATTGGTCAGTATCAGGAATCATTAGTATCAGCTGATTCTGATGTCAGCCATGGCATTGCCACACCCGGTCTTGCTGCTTTACGGGAGTTGGAGCTAAAACACAACCGAGGCCTAGATACTATCTCTAGTTTGACCAAAACTCTGTCTCTGTGTCAACAGACCCAAGGCTTTGTTTCTAAGATTATTATATGGGGGTCAGAACCTCATTGTCTTGAGGACTTAATGCCTAAGGAAGTGAAGTGGTTGTGCAAGGATTTTATGGGAGTCATATGAGGCTCTAACAGGGTCTACCACATGACTAGCAACATGCTCGGGGAGGAAAGGTCACCCTAGGGGTAAGGTCCTACATAATAATTGTCCATTGCTAGATACCCAGGGCTTCCCAACCTGGTGACCTTTTTAACCTGGTCTATTGTCCCTGCTCTGTTTATGTCTCACTGCCCACTACAGAACCTCATTCTTATTTATTACAAAAGCAACAATGCTTAACTTGACCATGATGCTAAACTGAAGAAGAATGACAAAGACAGTTGTGCATTTATGTATAGGATTAACAAAGACTGGGAAATTTAAGGGCTTAATGCCTTATTTCAAATTTAAGATTGGTTTGTGTGAGGATAGTCCACAAAGTTAAACTAAGGTTTTTTATTGCAACACTTTCCCACAGAACTGCATTCTTATTTATGTTTTTTTTTTAAGATTTTACTTATTTTTAGAGAGAGGGGAAGGGAAGGAGAAAGAGAGGGAGAGAAACATCAGTGTGTGATTGCTTCTTGCATGCCCCCTACTGGGGACCTGGCCCTCAACCCAGGCATGTGCCCTGACTGGGAATTAAACCGGCGACCCGTTGATTCGCAACCCATACTCAGTCTGCTGAGCCACACCAGCCAGGGCTATTTATGTTATTCTGAGACTCTGTAAGAGATGCCATTATTTAAGAAATTCTTTTTCCTAATTTTTTCTTTAAATAAATTTTTATAATAGACACATTATCTGGATTTGTTAAATAGTTATTAACACAGCACGCATGTTTAAATTAAACTTAGGTGACTGTATACAATATACACCAAAAATTTTAACTGAAAAAAAATTTTTTTCTAGTCAGTAAACACATTTTTTTTTTGTGGTATTATATCTGTTTAACTTAATGATTTTTTGTACTTCAATTATTCATTCATAGTTTTGGATAAGAAAAATTTGTTCTTAAGCCCACATGTCATAGATTAATAATTTACTTATTTGTTTCTTCAACAAATGATTACTATACGCAAGGTCCTGTGTTAAGAATCAGAAAGGAAAGGGAGATTGGAGTCTGGATGAAAAAGGTAAAGGGATTAAGTACAAATAGGTAGTTACAGAGATGTAAATTACAGCATAGGGGATCATCAATCATATTGTAATAACTATGTATGAAGCCAGATGGGTACTTGAAACATCGGAGGAACCCCTCTGTAAAGTGTATGATTGTCTAACCACTGTGCTGTATGTCTGAAGTTAATACAGAACAATGCTGAATGCAACCTATAATTGAAGAAACAAACAAAGAAAAGGATAATGAAAAAGGATGACTAAGATATAGTTCTTTCTACCTCAGATTTCATCATATAGAGATTCCACAATGGAGGTAGTAATACTATGCTGTGGCAAGTATTAAGGAGAAAGAGAGATTCTTAAAAAAGTACCAAATTGTTTGGTAGTGACTAAAGCAGTTGTTTTGAGAGTGGGACTAGGAAACGAGGTTCACCATGGCAAGAGTTTTGCTTTAAAACTTTGATGAGACAGAGAAACAGAGAGAGAGCACTGTGTTGTGGAAAATGAACTGACGGGGAAGAGCTGAAAAGCAAAGAGAAGAGTGACGAAGCTATTCCAGCTCTACAAGTGAAAAACGATGACCTCCTGAACAGAAGCAGTGGAAGAATATGGACAGAGGATGAGGCAGATGGGAGAGAGAAAAGGAAGGAGAGGTCAATAGAACTGAAGCTCAACTGAATATGTTATGTACATTGGTAAATGGAGCAGTCAACAATATTAGTAAGATTTCTACTCATGATAAAGTAATAGGTATTATGCCATTGATGAAATTGTAAAATTAAGAAAAGAAAGCAATTTTGAAGATTAGGTGGAGGATGTAAATTTAATAAATTTTTCTGACATCCTGAGTTTGAGCTACATGCAAAACATTCACAAGGAGGTAGCCAGTGGGCTGGTGGGTACTTGAATCTAAAACTGGGGAGAAAGTCTGTCCTGGAAATATGCTCATTATGATAGCCTAAAGGTATTGCATTTCCCTTCTTAGCTTTCTATGATACTAAACTTACTAGATTCCATTCTATAGTTGTGACTTTTTCTCAATTATATAAATTTTTACTCAATGATCTTCTTTATGTATTGATATGAATTAGTAGTCTATCCTAAATTGAGGTGGTTCCCCTACACACATGTTGTCTCTTCAAAAATTGAAATGCATCTATCTTTTAAAATTATGATGATGATAATAATATTAGGTTGAATTTGCCAATATTAGACTATTTTTGACTTATAAAAGTGGTGAATATACAGGTGATTCTAATACATGCACATTATAATATTAAACCAATTCCAAAATACATAAATTAAATAGCACAATTGTCCCTAATCCCATTGATTCAAGATTACGATATTAGATGTTTACTAATTTTTTCATGTTTTTTCTATATTAATACACTTATATAAAGCAGTACATACTGTACAAACTGTGAACTTGCTTTTTTCATCTACTATATTTTGGATATTTCTCTTATCAATACCTACTTTTTAATTATTGCAAATATTGTAGTATGTCTTCATTAATTATTATAAAAATACATCAAAGTTTGTAACACATATTTTGTGCATGTTTGCAATTATTTCTCAAGACCAACTTCACTGCATACACCAACTTTTGGCAAATCAAATTTCTCTCAGGGCTTCAACGTGCTAGAAACTTGCAGGCAGGTACATACAGTCTAAGACATCTACTACCTGAAATATGTTCCAAATACTCCATTAAAAATATTCCACCTTGTTGTCTGAACGTTTTCTCTCTTCCCTTCCTTAGCTCTCATTCTTCTCAATGTTCTGAAGACTGTAATTTTTCTAAAATAATTATAAACAGAACAAGCAAACAAAAAACCCCAAGAATCATTCAAGAATATTCCCTTTCCCTTAGCCACCCCACTTGCCAGTCGAGCTTACATTTACTACAGAACAGCACCTAACTCTTGAATTCTATATGTAAGACCTTATATTCCCTTCCTGAATTCTGCTCATCTTCCCATCTTATTCTTTGCATTATGACTCTCTCCTCTTCACTGCAGTCGTATTGAAATATTAAGCATTCCCAAATATTAAGCTGTCATTTTTTCCCCACTCAATTACAGTAGAATCTCCATACCTTTTTGGCCACCTGGATAATGTATATAATTGCTTTTCAATAATTAGCAGAATTTTATCTTTGAATCCTATCCATCATTTTCTTTGTCAAATCACTTCATATAATCATACATATATGACTTTTTTCACTTCTCCAGAATGAGGAAGGAAGTACATCTAATTTATTTCCATTCTGTAACACCTAAGCAAGTGTAGGTTGGCAATGAATTCTAGATCAATGAATAGATGGATGGATGGATAAAAAATGGATGAAGGAAAAAAATTCACGAAAGTTGAATGGGATAAAAATTAAGTAAAAATCTATGTTTACATGTTTGCAAAAAAGGGAAAAGGAATGGAAATTTACTTAGGAAAGTTGACAAATAAAAGAGAAAAAGAAGCCCTGGCTGGTGTAGTTTAGCAGAATGAGCACAAGCTTGGAACAAAGGGTTTCAGATTAGATTCCCAGTTGGGACATTTGCCTGGGCTGCAGACCAGGTTCCTAGTAGGGGAGGCGTGAGAGGCAACCACACATTGATGTTTCTCTCTCTCTCTTTCTCTTTCCCTTCGCCTCTCTAAAAATAAATAAACTAAAATCTTTTTTAAAAGAAAAAAAATTTAAAAACATGTATGGATAGTATATCACAAAGGAAGGAGAAATTTTTCAAAGAGAAAATGGTGAACAATTTAGATTACTGCAGAGAAGCCAACTAAAATGACCCCCCCCAAAAAACAAACAAACAAATAAACCAGGAGTCTTTTCTAATCAGTTAAATAAATATTAGACATTTAGTGAATTAGACATTTTTTAATTTTTATTCTATTATAAATTTTAATAAATATTTTAATCAATTGTCAAGAGTAAAAGACCATCATAAACATTGTGTCACTTGGAGGAAAAAGATATCATTTTGAGAATTATGTAAATAATTTGTAATTGTTATTTTAAAAATATATTACCACAAATTCAGAACATTCTAGTGTCTGTTATTTAGAAGTAATTATGTAATTTCAAACATCAAGTATCCTTTGATTTCAAAATATGAAATCTGTATAAAAATAAAATTTTGATTTTGGAAATTATTATATAGTTAGGTACAGTAATTTAGTATTTCAAAAAATAGTATTTTAAAAGTGCACATCTCTCCATTGTCATTTTTTTACTTTCTTTTTCTTATTTTAATTGTTGTTCAAGTACAGTTTTCTGTCTTTTACTCCCACCCCAGCCCACCCCCACAGTGCTCCCCACCTCCCTCCCATTTCCACCCCACTTAGTTTTTGTCCATGTGTCCTTTATACTTGTTCCTGTAAACCCTTCCCCTTTTTTCTTGAAACTCCCTTCCCTATCTATTGTCAATTTATATGATTTTCTATCTGTTCAGTCTTCCATTATTTTATCTATTTTGTATTTTGAAAAATATTATTTTCTCTGTTTATACAAGGTGGGGGAAAAGTAGGTTTATAGCTGTGAGTATGCAAAACACAAAATTTATTCCTGTATTCATTAATTATTGAATTATTTTCCAGATGAAAACTATAAGCCTACTTTTGTCCCACTTTGTATTATACTTGTTTTTCAAACTTATAAGTAATTCACCTGCTACCTCAGCATTATTTGTTCTTAAATATTCTACTGATTCTTGATACCATTAAATTGAATATGTGTTTTCGGCAAATTTGACTTTTATGTATCAGAAGTTCAGAGACACATTAATTTTATGTTGATTCCCATCCCTATGCTAGAAAAGATTAAATTATTCCACAACAACATATTAAGTGATTTAATGTAAAAGTTTATCAATTTATTTATTTTAGTAAGTAGTTTAAAACTAAGTTAAAATGAAAACATTACATTAAAAATTAAATTGTTATTCAAATAATTAAAGATATTCACTAGGTAGTCATTGGATAGCATATGCAGGATATCATCATTCAGAATACTTTCTAAAGAATAAATTACCTGAAAAGCCAATCCATTACTTGTTTCAGAAATCAATGTAGACATTTGAAAATTCATGTTTTGCTCTTTATTTTGTAATCTAACTATACACATACACATGCATATATATTTGATATCCACACTTTTCACTGAAGTGATTGATTTACAAAGGTCACAAGACAAGTATGTCTTCTCTCCAGGTCACTGATTTTCAAATAGTTAATCTTTTATATAGAAATGAATAGAAAATTCCTTTCCTTTATCAAATTTAGTCATCAAGAGAAAATACAAAAAAAAAAAAACAAATTAAAAGAAAAAATTAATCTACACAGTTTTTTCTTTCTTTTTCTTTTTCTTATTTTTGCTATTGTTTACGTAGGAGTAGGTAAAAGTCTTCACTTTGAAATTCCTTAATGGCTCTGATTTGACTGTTATTATGGTCATGCTGAGAGGTAAAGCAGTTCTTGCCACACTGCTCTCATTTCCCTTTCCCTTTGACTTAGACCGCCATTGTTGTTCCGGTTGCAACATTACAGAAAATTTACCTTTGCCGCTGCTTAGTGTCCATTCCAGCCCCCTCTTTCTTGACACAAATAAACAAATCAATATCGGGAAAATATAAGGCTAGTGGTAAGAAAATGATAAACATAGTGAGGATATAACAGTATAATCTTATATTTTTTGCTACCCCCTGAATGTATGGCTTGAGATACATAAATATTTACACACAAACCTCTCTGGAGCCTCAGTGTCCAGATCTAAAAACTCAGATATAAAGCACTTGGCCATGACAGGTACACAGTAAAAGTTTCCCACATACTTTCTTAATTCAATATATAGTACTTTTCTTGTAGGTTTTCTAATAATTATATCTTCTTGATTTGAGATACCAGACTCAACAATTCTGACTTATTTCAATGTAGTGAAAAATATTCAAATTTTCAGAGCTGTAGTAAGAATAATACTTATCAGAAACCACTTTATTTTCATTTTTATTCTCTCAATATCAAACTTCCATATCTTTTTCTGCTACTATATATTTTTACAAAAATAAATGTTTCAAAGTTCAAGGTACCAAAAGTTATAGCTATTTGGAAACAACTTTGTAAACGAACTAATAAGCCAATCAGATTTCAAACACTTATGGGATTTCTTAGACCCTTGAAAATCATGATTAACTCAGATCCAAAGGCTTGTTAGGCCAATAATTTCAGGGGGATGATCGCTCAGGGCTATCATCTATATGTCAGTACCATCTCAGTATAGTTTAAAGGTTTAATGGGTACTTTTCTTTCTATTATAAATCTTTCCAGGAAAACTTTGCTTGATGATCTAGGTAATTTAGGTCCAATCATCAGTAGATTAGCCACCAAAATGGTGAACAGGAGCAATGGAGGAGAGAAGGAAAATATAAAATTGATATCTACTATGTCCCTATTTTACTTCTGTCAGGGGTGGGGGTGTGCTCTGCCCGCAGGCCCCCCCAGCCACTATGGAAGAGAATAAGTCTACCAAGACAGGATCTGCTTGGGGAGGAAAGGTGGCTGATCTTCCAAAGTAGAAGAGCCAGAAGCCTATTTCTCAATGGGCTTTTATTGGGTATAATTTGCACAGGAATATAGGTAAAGCTCATCAATCATTGTCAGGCAGTAAGGATCAAATAATAGATAACATTCAAAGAACTATGAGGGTTTATTCTGAGTCAGGGTGAGATAGCTAAAGGGACATAAAACTTTAGTTAAACAAACTTATTCTATGCTTGGACCCTTATCGTTTAAACTGAGGGTATTAACAAAGCAGATTTCACAGAATTTTATGTATTCTTTCTTAGGCCTAATCACCCCGGGGACACTGCCCTTTCCAGCACAGGGCCACACCCACCTCCAGCATTGTTTCAGGCTTAAGTAGGGCAGGGGAAGTAAGGCAGCCAAGAGATTAGGAGACTTCTTGCAGACACAATGAGGATTCAGGCCATTTCAGAGCCAAGGGGTGAGGGTCCATCACCCCCTTTTTTCTATAGCCCCCAAGTCCTTCCCTGAGGGCCCCTTTGTGATCATGCCTGTCTTAGGTCATCCCTCTCTTGAGGCATCTTACCTGTCTTGGCTAACCAGTCTGCCTGGGGCCAAGCAGGGTGAAGTGAAAGGGGGCAAAGGTGCGCCTCTGCCAAGGAGATAAGCTTGTCTCCTTAGTGGCTTATGGTCCCAAGATCTCTTTACTCAGCCTTAGCTGTGGGGGTTACAGAGTCTGAAACCAGGCAGGGTGCTTCCCAACACTTCTGATAATATCTATGAGCTAAGTAACCTTCGTAGGTATAAATAAGATTAAAGCTCTTAAAATCCCAATCAGTGGTGTTCTGTCCCATCAAAATTCACATAGCAGGAGGCCAGGACAATCAGATTTCAAACCTGGGTAATCATGAACTAGGTCTTTTAAGTAAAACAAAGCACACACTCTCTTTTGTTGAATATTGAAGCTATTTCTACAATGAACTTGAACACCTGATCCCCTTGTTTGCCACACAGTCTAGCCTTTTCACTGACACTGATTTCTAGTCTGCAAAGGAGAGCAATGATGGAAATCAACATTTTAAAAAATGACATGAAAACACTATCTTCTAAGATGCATTGATTGTCACCCTCACCCTGACCCAGTAGGTCTCTTTTAATCTGTATCCTAATGATTTAAAATAAAAAAGGCCATGTCCCCACCTTCAGTTTTTTGAATGATATGTGAAAAAGTACAGTATGTTTCACAAGATTTATTCTTGTGTAAAAACTTCCATTATGTTGCTCTATGGAATAAATAAGCCTATTAGTTCCTAAAAAGAAAAAAAGAAGGTAAGTCACCTCAGGTATAAAAGCTGTGGCAGCTTTCCTTTTCTTCATTTATTTGGTAAACATTCCTCACTATGATTGCTTATGGCCATGTGACATCACTTTGCCCAATCACACTGCAACAGAGAGACACAGAGTCCTTCAAATAATCTTGTCCTTTTGCTTTGTAATGTGGAGAATAAATCTTTAAATAATATTTCCGCATCAGCCAAGTAAAAAAATTACCCTTGCCTGCTGCACTCTGGGGAAATAATAGAAATTTTCCATTGACCTTAATTAAGCTATGTACAAATATACTACTCACATTTCACTTCATTATATAAATAATTTGGAAAAAGTTATTTTCTAAATACCCATTTTAAAATTGAGTGGCAATTTATTTTGGCTCTTGGTTTCTATGTCAGACTATGCCATAGTTATTTGTTTTTACCTTCATATTCCCATCTATTAAGAAAATAAAGATATTATTCCACTGTTTTTCTCAGTATTTATATGTCAGCAGTACCCTGCCAAAAGAGGTAAAGAAAATTAGGATCCAGTACTGAGAAGGGTTATATATTTCCAAGGGCAACGTAAGATACCCTGTGGATATAAACATTTGTATTTATGCAGGAAGTATTCTTTATTAAATCTATGGACAGAGACACAGTAATAATTTAACACTGCCTTCAAAATGTACATTAAAGTATGCGTGTACCCTATAGTTTATCATTCATACAAGAAATTATGAAAATATGCACAGAACATTTGCAGAGGTACGAAAGATATGAAGGTCATAAAATCACTAGTTAACTAAGAATCACTAATATTTTCATATATGTTCTATTGCTTTTTTTCTATGCCCATATATTTGTTAACAATGTAAACAAATAGGTTTATGTTATGCATGTTACGCTTCTATTTATATCATGCCAAATTATTTATCAAAATCACCTTTTTAATGAGTGCTTAAGATTCTGTTACAAAGATGTGTCATAATATTCTCTTTCTCTTTCTTTCTCATTCTCTTTCATTTTGGCCATTCATGCTTCATATACTATTTCATAATTACAACTTAAACATTTATTTAGGTAAATTTTTTACTGTGTTTCACCCTTGTTAAGTTACAGAGTGTTGTGTTTTCATTGAAGAAATAACTGAATTGTTCCTGAGATTGGCAAGATTGCCAAATATTGTTCTTAGTTTTCAGTGGCACTGCAGTTAGAAAATATCTCTTACAGAATTTCACAAGTATTTTAATAGGACCAAGAGAAAGCATAATTAGTTAACCAGCATCTTTATTTGAAATCAATATCCAAACAAGCGACCTGTTTTTATTAACTTTTTTATAACAATAATTTAATGACCTTATTCCACAAATTCCTACACAGAGGAAGACATTCTTACATGTAACTTATAAAAATACTTTCTTGCAGTTGTAATAGTTGGCTGTCTTTTGATTATAGTAACTTTGACAGATGTTACATTAACAATACTAATGCATTAAGGTCATCCATATCAGTCATGTCTACTTTAAAGGGTCATTTTCAAAGTTAACAGCTTAAGGCAAAGTCACCAATTGTTAATGGTTCTAAACAGTAACTGTTCAGAAAACTGCAGACTTATGCCACATATAATCATATTTCAAGTAGCTTTGGAAACTGATTAATAAGATCCTCCCATAATATTTCCAAAATGCATAAATATATTTACATATGTATTTTATTACTATTCATTATACTCTTTCCATTATGAGTATTAATATGATTCTCTATTTCTAAAATGATCTATTAGCATGTCTAAATATACACATTTCAAGTTTATGTGTAATGTACTACACTTTCTGGATAATTGTCAGTTTTTAAATAATAAGTAACTAATAGGTAAAACAATTTGTTGTAACATAAAACCTAGCTGTGTAATAAAAAGCCAAGTTCTATGAAAGATGCACTTTAAAAGGAGAATACAAGACAACAAAATAAAATACTTTGCAGATACCATCTGTCTTTATAAATCATAGCCTGTGGAATTAAAGTCATTTTTATTATTATTGATTGGATTTTATAAACCATATTTTACAAAAGCTTTTGAGAATTTGTTATAAATGTAAATTACAGTTTAAACAGGACAGCATGGAAAATGTGTAAATCAAATCGTATCTGCTTTTAAAAATTTGAAATCCTTTATGTGCAGGGATCTGCTCTAACACATCTGGTAGATACATGAAACCACAGATAGTGCTGAGCTATCTATATACTATGTTTCTTTTCACACACACATACCTCCAACAAAGATTACTTTATAATCTAGGCACAGTAAGATTAACAATAATAACTTAAAATAGATCAATTATAAAATTACTATAAAAATTAAGTGATTGTGGCCTCTCTCTCCAGTAATTTTATTTTATTTTATTTTTTTAAAGATTGTATTTATTTATCTTTAGAGGGGAAGGGAAGAAGAGAGGGAGAGAAATATCAATGTATGGTTGCCTCTTGTGCTTCCCCTGCTGGGAACTGGCCTGCAACCCAGGCATGTGCCCTGACTGGGAATCGAACCATGATTGTTTGGTTCGTAGGCCTGTGCTCAATCTACTGAGCTATGCCAGGCAGGGCTCTCTCCAGTAATTTTATATTTTTCAGTCTACAACTATTCCTGAGTCTGCGTAACCATCCCTCACTTACAGTAAATGTCTTGATGTCACTCATTTCACAGATCCCTTGCTGAAGTGTTATTATAGGATCAGTGCTCTTTGGCACAAGACGTTGTGGTCAATGGGAACATGTTTCCGTTCATGTCCTCCACCCACAAAGTTAATGCCTTTTCCATCCCCACTGCATACTTAGCACACACTGTGGCCATAACTTCTGAAGTTTGGGGTGAACCGCAAAACCAGCAGGAATTTTTTTCATTCTTCACAGTGTCAAGGTCAGCATACAACTTTTTTCTTTCCTTATTAATTCAAGAACTTTCACCTTTTCACTTCCAGAAAGCACTGTATCACTTCTCTTTGGCATATCACAATTGCTAGCATCACTACTCTTATGCTTTTGGGCCATTATGAAGGGAAATAAGGGCTACTTGAACACAAGCACTGGGATACCCAGACATTGGATCTGATAACCAAGGCGGGTGCTAAGTGACCTAAGCGTGGACGTGTGTACAGCCTGGAGATGCTAGATTCACATTCAGGGAGGGAAGGCGCCTGACATCGGGAGATTTCATGACATCGCCCAGAACAGTGAGCAACTGAAATCTTACGAATCGTTTATTTCCGAATGTTCACTTAATATCTTTGGATTGCTCTTGGCTCAGGGTAACTAAAATGGAAAGTGAAACCACAGATAAGGCAGGGGACCTCTGTAATTTGGCTTCCCAAAGTAGTCCCTGGTTCATATTCTGTTCCAAATGAGAAGTGCTCCTGTCAGCCAATTGCTGCCATAATGTCCACTGAGCTCAACGTCGGACCAGCACCGCGTGTTTTTGCACGACTTACATAAGCTTAGCTTTCAAGGCATTGATTGAGAGAGAAATAATATGGAAAAATATGTATCAAAATTGAAAGTATTATAACACTTGTTTTACAGCATAATGATAAAAACTGCGCGGAGTGAAATCCTACCCTGCTACTTACTAGTTCTGGGATATTGAAAAAATTACTTAAATCCTCTGTGCCTCCGGGTTTTTTTGTAGGAAAAATGTTGATAACAATAATCATTCAGGGTTGTTAGGATAAGTAAATATCATCATATACAGGAAGCGTTTAGAGCAGTTCATGGCACAGACTGAGTGCCATGTTAGTGTCAAACACGATTATTGTTGTGCGGATGGTTTTCCATCAGGGCTCCATCAGGTCTACTTCCATGCATCGACGATATCCAGTGGACAGGAGAAGAAATATGGAAACTTGAAGCCTATGTGTGTGTGTGTGTGCATATTACTACACATATATATACACACACACATATGTATAGTTATATAGCTATATAAAATCAAGAGTTTCTACAATTAATGTCAATGGAAGATGACAGTTTTGAAAAACTCAGAAAGTTCTCCAGAATAAAGAAGTTCAACATGTCTTATTCATAATCCCTATTTCACTCCATTTACCCCTCATGCCATCTGCATCTTCTGCACCAAGTAACATTCAGATGTTACTCATGGTGCTCATGGTGCTTTCAGAAATGTAGATGCCGTATTGCTCCCTTTCTATTTATTACCCACTTTCATTTTCATCTGCTTTTTTCTAGTTTCTCACAGTGAAGGTTTGCATTACTGATTCAAGACCTTTCTTTTCTTCTTATATAAGCTGCCTTCTACAAAATTTGAAAGGACTTCCATTTTTATTCAGCTCAAAATATTTTTAAATTTCCTTGAGACTTTTTCTTTGTCCCATGTGGTATTTGCAATTATATTGTTTAATTTCCCAGTACTTAGGGATCTTGTAGATATTATCCATTATTGATTTCTAGTTTAATTCTGTTATAATCTGTGAACATATTTTGCATGATTTCTGGTCTTTTAAATTTAGTGAGGTCTATTTTGTGGAGATGGTATCCATAGATTATTGTTTAAGTATGTTTTTAAGTAATATATATTTAGCTGTCATGAATTAAGTGTTCTAGAAACACCAACTTGGTCTACATAGATAATGTTAGCTAATTCTCCCATGATAGTATTGATTTATTGTCCACTTTCTGAAAGAGTAGTTTTCAAGTCTCCAACTATCATTTTAGTTTCTAGTTTTTCCTTTTTTCTATCATATTTTTCCTCATGAATTTTGAAGCTCTGTTGTTAGGTGTATATGCATTAAAATTGGTATGTTTCCTTGGTGAGTTGAGCCTTTTATTATTATGAAATTATTCTTTCTATCACTAGTACTATTTTATACTCTGAAAGCTAGTGTGTCTGATGTTAATATAGATACTCCTTTTATTCTGTGAATAGTCATATTTTTTCTTAGGCACTCTCAGGTCTTTTAGAAGATAATAAGGGTTGGATTTAGGGACTAGTCCATTTTAAACCAAAAGTCTGGCAGTTGACTTTTAGCTTAATATTCATTAGAAATTTATTTTGATGGCGTATGTTTATTGTTTGGAGCATACTTGCTACTTTGCATAAAGAATAAATGTTAGCCACAACAAACAGAACGTACAAGTTAGAGTGACCTTTCACACTCAGTTGCACACGAATAGAGTCTTAAAAATACAATTTATCAAATGTGCCTGGCATTAAATGGTTATAAATAATATCATTTAAGAGTTACTTAAGTTGCAGCATCATATAAATGGAAGCGTATAGAACTGGAAATGAAAAGGCTTATATCTGAGACCTGCATTCATAACACTGATAATATTAAGAAAGGCATTTAGTAGATAAAAGTCCCAGCTTCTGAGCAATAAGAAATGGATACAAGATTACCTGACTTAACTACCAAGAGACTTAATATGGGGCACCAATCAGATATCTAGAATGAGAATGCTCTAAGGTGTTACACAATTATTTGCTTTTATTATTAAGCTGATTTAGTTTTAGGTCTTTTGATAAATACTGTAAAGTACCAGTTTTATCCAGTTAGACACTAGAATTGTGAAGTTACAATTACATATTGAGATACATAATAATGTCTTAGCTATAATAATGAGAAGTATTGTCAACCTCTATGTCTGCAACCCAGAAATTTAGAAAAGCATTACTTTTTTTTCCTTATAGGAATAGTATCAAAGTCAAGTGTTAATAGAGGTTTTCCCCAACATCTTCATTTTAATAGTTGCAATTCCCTTGTCTCCCCTAGTATGTTATAAGTTATGATTTGACACTGATGAGTGCTACTAGGATTAGGAAATAGCATGGATAGTTTTGCAGCATCCTCATGCTGTCAGTCCCATCAGCTAATCTCTTTTCTCACATGCCAGCTTAATACTGCACAGTCATTTGAAAGCTCTATGTAAGAGTCTCCCACCTTCTTTTTGTGTAATAAGGAAGTCTTCCAAATATCTCTGTTATTATACATTCTTTAATCTCTTTGAAAGTAACATGACCCACTGTATAGTTTCCCCTTTATTAGTGCAAATGTTCCAGACAGTATACTTGAATGTCTAGAATTAAATATTTTCTGTTAAGTTCTGAAGGTGGAGTTCTGTTCAGATAATGAGAACGCTACTACAAACCTTGCTTTAATTGCTGCATTATAATCTCAAGACCTGCAAAGCCCGGGACACCCCGATACATGAAATGCTTTTCAACTCTGCAGGTGTGGAATTCATTATGAGTGTTTTAACTTGGGACTATATCTTCAACTCACTGAAAGTACATCAATGCTTTTGGAGTGTATGATAATGAGATATATGAAGTATAACTATGGTCATGTATTAAAAGAGTAAAGAGTAAGAAAACATGTAATTATAACTATGAGGACCACTATGCATGCATACACCTCTAAGAGAAATAAACAATATCAGATATTTGCAAAAAGCAGTGAAAAAATAAAATCTCTCTATACAATAAAAATCATTATCAGTAAAATGACAGTATGTTCATAGGGTTGGTTATGGTAAGGGTAAAAGTGAAGTTTCTACCTTTGTAGGGTGAATTATAAACTTTATTATGAGTTTATTATACACTTTATTATAAACATATTTTAAATGAAAAATTCAAAAAATATAAATGCCATCTAATAATGTAAGTCTGTAATATAAGTGGAACACATTTGTACAATAAGCCTTAAGAAACTTTTTTCTTTAACATATCCTTATGTGAACATAATAGGTTCACATAAGGATATCTTATTTTGTGGTCCCTATTCATTATTTTCACAGCTAAATCAATGCCAAATGCACATCTTGCATCAGTTAGCAGATTACGGAATGCAGTTCATGTGTTTCGACAATAGCAATAGTACAGTAAGTTGTGGGTTTTTCTCATTCCATTGAATCATGACAAAAATAATTTCTGAGGCCAGTGCAGGGGTAGTCATAAATTAGTGGACTTCTCTTTCTTCCCCGTAGTCACATATTAAATACTTGTCCTCTAAATTAACTGTATGGGTCAGGATGAAAGAAAGAAGAGGGAGCACAAGCCATGTCAGCGAGTATATTAATTGGCCCCTGTGCATTATTTTTTCTTTGATAACTTAATTTAAAACCGTTTTTCCTGAGAAATCTTTTGAAAGAGAACATGCAATTTTCAAAGAAAAGTTGTGAGACAAGCTGATCAAAGTGCCCATCAGCTGGAATAACATTTAACTGTGGGTGACCTGAAAATCCTCATAATGAAACTTAATCACATAAAACGGAAGAAAAAACGAACAGCAAGCGCGGACACGGTGACACAGGCCTACTTTGCCAATCAAGCAAACAGTGCCTTAATGCTTCAGAGAAAAGACAGCAATCAGTCTCTGATGTGACGTCCGACTTGGTGCTCGTGTTAACCTCCGCGTCCCCTGCAGAGAAGAGGTTTGAGAACAAAGCACTGCCACCGAAACAAAGTAACATAGGTAAAGGACCGCCAAGACTCCCTTAATGCTGACAATTAAGTTAACACACAGAAGCACACAAGGGAAAATAATATATTGCATATAAATCATACTAGAATGTGACGAAAATTCATATAACCATTTGAAATGTATAAAAGTGGTTATCAAACAATTTCATTAATTTTTACATTACAGTATTTCTAAGAATTATTGAAAGATTTTATTCTATGTGTTTTTTCCTTTGTTATTTTTTATGTAGGAAGTTTCAAAATTGAAGATATTATTTTAAAAAAATTATGTTGATTTGTCCCAGATAATACACTGACGTAGAAATCCCCATCACAATAATGGGGAAAAAATCCACCCACCAAGTGAAACCCCTACACTTAGCAAGACAAAAAGTCTTCCTAGTGTATCCTACACATAATTGGAAGATATTAAATGTATCTTTATTAGTATTTCTGTGTCTCAAGTGCAGAATATTAATGGAAAGTACATAGATAGAATACATCTGACTAACTCAATTGGCTCTATATAATAGATTATGTGAAAATTACATGGGTGCTGCCTGTATATCCCCAGTTCTTTGCTTAATCAGAGCATCTCAGTTCTTTTTCATGTATTAAATATATCTGATTAAACTCTTTGGTTTCTATACAAACAATATTAGGTGGGCAAAAGTTGGTGTCTGTCTAAAAGTTAGATTTTTTTAAGGGAAGATTGCAGTATTTTTCCATAGACTGGATACATAGGAATAAAATGACTTGTTCAGAGTCTCCTGAGCCATTACAGATCTCATGCCAGGTCACTGAAGTTTTAGAAAGAAGGCCCAGTTACCACACTTAGCACAGTCTAGCAGAGAATCAACACCATCAGAGACATGGAGATTCAGGGGGTATGGATTCTAATTAAATGTTTACTGTACAACAGAACCAGGACAGAATGATTTTAGAAAAGAAAAATGTTATTTTTACTAGTGCTAATGGTGATTGAGAAGGTTCAATTAAATTAGATTTAGAAGGGTATATAAGTTGTTAATATAGGCAAACTATTCTGTAGGTAGTTTTTAATAAATCTTACTAAATCAACAAAATTATATGAGACAGGACTTATTTTAAATAAAGTTTAAGTAACAATTTGCAATCTTCAAGCATTTGCAAAATGTATTCACTTTTTAATATAATCTAAGAATATCTAAAAAATAGGAAAATGTTTAAATGCTCACTCATTACAAGGAAATTTTACTCTTATTCTTTAAGGTAAAAAGAATAAAATGACAGGAAAAAAGCAGTGATTTGAAGCATCCTTTGGGAGAAAAACTTGCCTCCTCGTGTGTGGTCATGGATTAGGAAAGGTGACATTTCCAAGCCACAGAGATTGTGTTTTGTTGGTCTCCTCCTTTGCGAGGAGAGCCTGTTTCATATTTTGTGTTCACAGACTAGAGAAAGCATGCTTGTGGTAAAGCCATAGCAATGGGAAGTAGTTTATGTTTTGCATTTATGTGGGAATAACAAATCATAACTAGACATATGTTGGTTTCAGAAGTATGGTTTTGTTATAGAAGATTTACTTAATGTTTGAAATATTGAAGTACTATTAGCCTGGGGTTTGGGTAAGAATAAAGAATAGTTAACAGGTTATATTTTTTCCAAAGTATTGATTTACATTCCACTCTTCTTGCTTGTTTTGTATTTTTTCTATATTCATGGAAACAGAAAGCTGTGTTCAGTATAAATATCAAGTTATAGTACAAATGAGTAATATAGGGCCGTGAGAGTCTAAATTTCAAGAAAACTTGAATTTACTTCAGTTCTGAGACCAAGATACTTCTGAAATATGTCATCCAGGTTCATTCTAAGCATAATTAAAATTAGCAACATCTAGCTTAAAAGTTAATTTATACCTTTTAGTCCCAAATCAAAATGGTTTGGGTCTACATAAGTGTTTCAGAAGCTATGTTGTTGGTTGAAAGGTAAAGTTAAACTCTAAAATACCAATTACTTTCATTTATGAACAGAAACAAGGCACAGTGCATAGGCACCTCTCTGTTCTGTCCTCATGATGTTAATTTCCTATATTACAGATTAGAATTAGTCAATTACTTCTCTCGTTTGCTTGCTTCTTACCTTTAAAAAAATTTTCCTTAACCAATTAAGAATAGCAACATTTATTTCAATTGTTGAGAAAAACTCACTATTTTGTCTTTTTGGTATAAATCTTTCATTATATTTTCTATTTTTCATGTATAAGATGTATATTAGAATCAGTTCTCCCTATGCCTGTCACTGAATGTTCAAGGTGATATGCAGTGAGGATACTATTTGTGTTCATTCATTAAGAAATTTCATAATCACGTTTTTCTCCTTGTGTGGACCATTACCTGATATGGCAACAGCTAAGTCTCATATAGGTAAAATGAAAGCTTTAATTTGGAAATGGATCTTGTTGATCTCCCATTTATTTTGCTTTACCGATGTGTTCATCCATCAGTACTGACTCTTTGAGGTCTATTTCCTTTTACATGGGTTTTAATGTAGGTGTCACCAGATCTATAATTAACTGTTTTATCATCTACACTTTGAATACTGAGGTGACTCAAAGCCATTCGATTTACAATTTATCTCTCACTGTCATTAGCCAATATTAATAAATTTGACCTAAAGATAATTGAAACATAGTGAAATGTATTCAATGAATCTTCAAAAGAGAAAGTTACTTTAATAATTTATAGAGAAAGACAAAGGTAATTAGATATAAAAATTGTATGAAAAATTGAACCTGTTAAGAATAATTAAAATATCTGGAACTAGGAAGTCCTTTTTGTATGTATAGGTAGTGTCGTATGATTGTGAGGAAATTCTCACAATCCTCATATAAAAATCATACAGCCTGAATTACATCAAACAAAATAAAAAGTATTCTGGATTTGTTGAGTCAATTCAAAAGAATGTTGCTATTTTAAATGTTTTTAAGGAAATCATTGACAAGCAACATGATTGACTATTCTGAATTGGCTAATCTAATTCAGATATGTCATCAGAATAAACTCTAGTCACAATAGAAATTTAAATCATATCTACAATGTAAATCCAAAACTATTAAACTGTC
>PVKM010011087.1:0-33813 GCA_004027735.1 Carollia perspicillata
CAAACCAAACCAAACCAAACCAAACCAAACCACACCTTGGAATTTGCTAACTAATCAGCAGTGAACTTCACTTTAGAATCAGTATTTTCTGCTGAGAGTCAGAAATCACAAGGAAAGATTGGATTTGTCCAGAGAGAGGAACTGCTCACCTTAGAGTCCACCTGGTGTGAGTGAGGTATTCTGGGAGACGAGGCAGCTGCTAGCAGTTCCGCAGGGACTCTGTGCTCTGAGCGTGGACGTGCTGGTGGATTTATTGCTACTGTTATCTGAGGAGGCCGTATGTTCCCTTTGTCCACAAAAATTTAATTGGAACCTCTAACAGGTTCCATTCAGACCCTAAGCTCCCTGCGTCAGAGGCAGGAAAGCAGGACTGGAGAGAACAGAGAGAGGAGAAATTTTCCTAAGCAAAGAAGCACTGGGCTACACCGCTTTTCATCTGTGCTTATCTACCATCGAACGCTGTGACTCTTGCCTGCATGTGAAGACAAGCTGGAGGACAAAATGGAACCAGATTTCAGTTTCTGTCCATCGCTACAATAATTAATCCAAGAGGCTCCACATAGCCTGATTGCTTTTTGGGAAGAAACAAATCTTACAACACCCATCAGACCGTGTGTGTGTGTGTGTGTGTGTGTGTGTGTGTGTGTGTGTGTGTAAAATCTATGCATGTTGTTCTCAAGACATAAAAATCCAACATCTATGGCCTCTGTAAAGTCACAGACTGTGCACTAGCTTCCCAGTTCTAGCCCAGTGCCTGGCCCATAGTAGCATTTCTTGGAAGGATGACTAGATGGATGGCTACACGAGAGACAATGACTCAATGTGGATCTCAGAAATGCACTATAGGTCTATATTTTTCTGATATTGTGAGTCACTGGGGCAGCCCTGATTGGTGTGGCTCCGTGGGTGGGGCATCGTCCCACACACCGAAATGTCGCTGGTTTGATTCCTGGTCAGGGCACCTGCCAGGGCTGCGGGATCAGTCCCTGATGGAGGTGCATATGGAAGGCAACTGATGGGTGTGTCTCTCTCCCATCGATGTTTCTCTCCCTCTCTCTGTCCCTCCCTCTCTTCCCCACCCTCTCAAAAAAACAAAGTCAGTGGGGTAAAGACCACAGACAATTTGTCCAAGGGCAACTACCATTAAAAGCGCAAGAGCAGCAGAGGTTTCCTACTGTGGAATTGGTGGGTGCCTTCTAATCGTACCAATTAACTTGGAAACTTTCATTTTAGGGCTAACAAAGAGAGGAAGTACCAAAGGAAGCCTGGGAAGAGAAGTATGGGGAGGAGGCAAGGACATTCGGGGAGCGTATGAGTGTCTTATGGCCATTACAACAATTACCACAAACTTAATGGCTTTAAAAAAACACAGACTTATTATCTTAGAGTTCTGCAGGTCAGAGGTCCAAACCAGGTCTGATTGGGCTAAACATCAGGGTGTCGGCAGAGCTGCGACCCCGCTGGAGACTCTAGGACAGACTCAGTTTCCGGGCCTTTTCCAGCTGCCGGAGGTGCCTGCATTCCTTGGCTGGCAGCTCCTTTCCACCTTCAAAGTCATCAGTGTTGCATTAACTCTCTCTCCCGTTTAACGCTTTCTGTCTCTAACCTGTTGTTTCCCTCCATCACTGATGTAATTACATTGGGCCCATTCAGATATTATAAGAGAATGTCCCCATCTTAAGATCCTGAACTCAATCAGATCTGCAAGTAAGTTAACATATTCGGCTCCAAGATTAGAATGTGAACATCTCTGGCAGGGGTGGGGGCGGCAGGTGTTGTTCTGTCTACTGTAGGGGACATGGAATACCAGCCCTTTTACATACTTTGTGGCCTGGGTCCCTATACGGGGGGTAGGGATTAGGGCCAAAAGATGGAGGGCTGTATTGAAAAAGTTACAAGACTCTGGGCATAAGGCAGTGGCCTGTTTGGAGTCCAGGGGACACTTCTGCCACCATGCACTCTGTCCTAAGTGCAGCTTTGTTACTCCGAGGGCTCAGGGCAGCCACCAGCAAAGCAAAGCTATGTCTAATAGAGAACACCAGCAGCCGAGGGGTTGGGTAGAGCACCTCCACAGGGAAGAACAAGCCGCTTCTGAGATATTACCCAACTGGGGATGCCCCAAATAATTGGGGAACCATGGTTTGGGGAAGCTGAGGGTCTGAGAGCAGGTGCAGGCTGAGAATCATCAGACTTTGGGAATTAATAGAAACAACAGCAACAATAATAATGGCCATCATTTACTGAGCACCTACTACATGTCAGACACGTTTCTAATATATAAGGTCTGTCCAGTACTATGTACTATGTACATAGTACATCCATGTACTATGAAAAATAGAGATGTTTATTGAAGAAGCTACAAGATATAAGAAACACTGTACGTAGGACAGTGACACTTCAGTCCTTTTTAAGGAGACACCTTGGGACCTCACACCGTTATGCCAATGCCATCAGCTGTTCCATCGTATTTTCCTGAATCTCATCGATGGTCTGAAATCTCTTTCTTTTCAGAGGTGATTTTCATTTTGAGAAAAGTCAGAAGTCACAGGACACCAAATCTGGGCTGCAGGGGGCTCAGTGACCTGGGTGATTTGGCTTTTTGTGAAAAAACTCTGCATGAGACATGATGCATGAGCAGGCGCGTTGTCGTGGTGAAGCTGCCAATCACCAGTTGCCCATAGCTGTGGGCTCCTAATCATCTGAATAGTTTCTGTGGAGGAATGTTCAAGCTTAATGCAAACTTTGATGCAGATTCATTTTTCTACTCACTCAGTCATTATGAATGCGACGGCCACACAGCACACATGCTCACTCAGTGGCATCTACCACCCCTGCTGACCAGTACAGTGAAGCCATCATTGTTCACCCATGCGCATTCCAATCCACTCTCCTTGGCTGCCAGGTTACATTGATGTTGTGCAAACTGTTCTCATTATATTAACAATGGCTGGACTTTTTCCAGACAGACCTTTGTCTGCATATACTACATAAAATAAGCATACATTATATATTTATTTCAGTCAACCACAACCATGCTAGTAATCACAGGTTAGCCAAGCCTGGGTTGGCCTCATAAATGCCTATCACTATAATAGTCAGAGTTTCGTCTAGTAAGCAGAAATGAGTTTGTATCTTCTTGTCTAATTTTTTAATGTAAAAAACCCCAATAAAGTTTGTGTGAGTATGGTAAAATGGAAATCTGTATACATTCTGAGTAGCTATGCAAGTAGATACACTTTTAGAAAGCATTTTGGCTTTCTATTTTTTGACTTTTAAGTCATAAAACATTTATTACTTTTTTACTCAGTAATTTCACTTCCTAGGAATCAATTCTTTAAAAAAAGCTAAAATATGGGAGGAATATCAGAGGCACAAAGTTATTATCATAGTAGTCAGGAAAAATTGGAAACATCTTAAATCGCCAATTGTAGAAAAATATTTAATATATGGGCTTGAAGAACTGCCCTGTTACTATTGAAACAAAGAAAAAAAGATTATCATGAAGACTATACATCAGCCTAGAAAAAATTGTATATATATGCATACACAGATATTACAACAGCAGGTGAGAAGGTAGGATACAAAACTTTACTGACATTCACAGCAGCATCATGCGCAATAGTCAAAGGCAGAAGCAGCTTCATCAATACGCTCGTCATACGGAGGGATGGGTAGACAAAGTGCAGGACAGGCAAAGAGTAGAATTTACTCAGCTTTAACAAGGAAGGAAATTCTGACACATGCCACCGCATGGACACGGACAGGCTTGAGGACACGATGCTAAGTGAAATAAGCTAGCAATAAAAAGACAGACACTGCACGCTTTCACTTACACGAGGCACCTAGAGTAACCCAGTTCACAGAAACAGGAAGTAGAACGGCGGCTTCCGGGGTCGGGGGAGAGGAGGACATGAGGAGTTGCTGTTTCGAGGGTTCTGAGTTCCGGTCATGCAGGCCGAAAAACTTCTGGACGTTGGCTGATTGTGCAGCAATGTGAATATACTTAGTACTCCTGAAACTTACACTTCAAATGGTTACAATAATGGGCTTCATGTTACATGTATTTACCACAATTAAAAATATTTAAAAAACTTTGTGTACATTGTAATTATATACTCATAAAAACTCCACGTACATTGAACGAATACACCTAAATTATGTTAGTGGTTATGCTAAATGGCAACATTATGGGAGATTTTAAAATGTATTATCTAAATTATAGTGGAATTTTTTTTAAATTTTGTTTATTTATTTATTTTTACAGAGAGGGGAAAGCAGGGAGAAAGAGAGGGAGAGAGACATCGATGCCAGAGAGAAACATAAATCCGTTGCCTCTGGTATGCCCCCTGGGGACCAAAAGTAGGTGTGCGCCTGGATTGGGAATAGAACTGGTGACCCTCCGCTTCGTGGGACCATGCGCAGCCCATTGAGTGACACTTGTTGGGGCAATAGTGGAAAAAAAAACTTTTAAATAAAAACTCACCAGTAAAAATAACTTATTCTGTGTGTGTATTAACTAGTCGACTCTAAGCTCTTGATAAGGACCAATGCTTCCTAGCCAGAGCAGGATGTTGAGAGCCGTCAGAGCTGCAGTGGAAGTCTCAGGCTCTTTGACTGGGGCTCTGTTATTGCTCCAGTGAAAGAGGCTGGCACGCAGCATTGTCAGAGAGACAGCTTTTTCTGCAGGCCAGATATTGTGTATAACCTAATTACACTTAACCTTTGGCAGTGGCTGATAGGGCTTGCCGGAATAGATGGTGCTGTGACTCAGACCTGGAGGGTGCTTTCATTTCTCACTGCTTCCTGTTCCTCTTACTGTTCAAATACTTAACCATCAGTTCAGACTTCCTCTTATATCGAGCATATGCCAGTGTTCCAGCCTCAGACTGGAGAGGTTTGTTGCTGTCACGGGCTTCTGAAAAGAAGGCCAGGAAGGTGTTACTCTCCGGCCACGACCCACATGGTACTGTGCACCACGGTGGGTGAATCTGTGTCCGAAAAGGTAGGGAATTGCTGGCTATGCTAAAGTGAGGGAAGAGTTTGTTTCAGATCAAGGGAAACAATGTGCTTTGAAAACCCGGCTCAAAATAAGCTGGAACCTTATTTGAATGAGTGCTCTGTAGGGACACAGATAGCAAACTCAGCAATAAATCAGTAGGACTGGGGATTAGGGAAATTCAGCCCTCCTCCACCAACCAGCACCCCTTTCCCCTCAATGTTCTCGAGGAGATAGCCCTGCCTATAGAGACGGAAGACTCAGAAATGTTTAAAGTCAAAGCAGATACAGAGTCTGCCCCTATGAAACCCGATTCCTTATCCTTAGAGGCAGATTTCTTCAAATTAGGTGTGGATTTCCTCCTGCTGGTGCTACCAGAGGGAGCCTACAGCTGTTCGGTTCTCATGCAGAGCTTGGCAGTAGGTTGTGCTGGTAGGACTTGCCCTTTAGGGGGCTCTTCTGTCTGTCGCTTCTCACATGCTACTCAATGATTACCTTTGTGTCCTCAGCACTGACCTAAGTCCCCTGTGCACACTCCTGCCTGTCTTGTCCTCTCTTCCTCCTTCATCTCTGCTGCCCTGGTGAGGTCCCGCCATTCTTGCTAGCTCTTTCCTGCTTCTTAGAGTGCCTTTTCAAAAACTCTCGCTTACCGTCAAGTTCAGCCTGGTCCACTGATTACTAGGGTGGACCTTCTCTGCTTGGTGTGACTCAAGTCTGCTCCACTCAAGAAAGGCAGCCTCAGCTCCATCCACTAGTCAGTGCCCCCACCTCCTCCCTGTTAGTGCCACCTCAGAGCTTCCCAGGAGTTGGTCAAGAACAAGACGGACCAAAAGCCAGAAGCAGAGATGTAACACTTTTATGACACTGTGACGTTTTCCCTTGAATTACAGTTATCTGCTTCTAGACTGGAAGCTACTTAAAGGCAGGGTGTTACCCTGCTCATCTTTGTATTCCACACAGCACCTGGCATCTTGCCCCACACTCAGTAACTACTGGATGATGATGGTGATGAACATTCTGGCTTCTGAAGCATCACTGGCTGTGGCATCGGAAGCCCTGAAGGAGACCTGCACTTTGCTGGAGCCTCATCGCTTAAGAATAGGAGTGAGTGAATTCCATCTTCCATTTGGAACTCAGATCCTTAATCGATCCATCCTTCAGTGTGTGAGCAGAATTCCACGAGCAGAGATGAAGGTTTTGAAATTCACCACCGACCCTTGGGATCTTAGGCTCAGCCACAGCTCTTTATTAACCTAAATTTGTGGACCAGAGGAGGAAAAGCTGCCATCCCATGAACCACTGCGCTAAGTCAGAGTGCCCGTGGAGACAGCCACGGCTTTCGGTGTGGTGTGGAAGACCAGTGGTAAAGTCCCTTAGGATCAAAGGTCGTGTTTTTTTAAAAATAAATATCTTTCTATGAATACCAGGGAATGGAAAAGAAGCACCTGAATTAGCAGGGTTTGGGTCCTGGTTCCACCTGTCACTGGCTGAGAGAATTTAGACAACAACTTGACTTCTCTGTGCCTCAGTTTGCTAACTTACAGCGTTCTCATGAGAATCCAGTGAGTGAACTAGCAATAAGGACCTAGAAGAGGGCACACAGGAGGTGTATAATGTTGGATTTCATGCATGTATTTATCAGGAAAAGAGTAAAACAGGGACTCTGTCCTGACTGAACTCCTCCACTCATTGGGGGAATTTCCAAACACTGAGTTCCTTAAAATAAATTCTTCTAAGTGCAGCACTCCCTGCTCCCATGAACTGCTTCAGACCTATTGCTTCTCGCAGATGATGAGAATTTACTGCCTTGCTCAAGACTCATTTGGAGGCCCAACATTGCTCCTCTAGTCCACGTACCCCGAATTCTGTCTAACTGAAAAGACCCACCTTTCTGAGGGGAGGAACCTGACCTCAGCCAATCTGAACAGACCTTTCTCTTACCAGTTAGACAGGCCAGGATGTTATTCTATGCTGTTTTCCACGTTCTCTCCGTCAAACTAATCTTGTCTCCACAACATAGCCTTTAGCTTCTTAGAAATAACACTTTGTAGTAATGTCACCTTTGCTTCAGAGATGTGGCTCAGGCTCAGAGAAACTGTCTGCCTGAGGACACAGCTCAGTTCAACGCACTTCTCCCGAGGGCCGAAAGAAACACGTCTCAAGTTCTCCCAAGGCTCTTCAGTGCCAACCACCATGTTGAGTTCGTCGTCAGCGTTCACGCAACAGAAAATGTCCTTCACGCTTTCACTGCGCTCTCTAAGGAGGATGTGATAAGTAAGCCAGAAAACGAGGTCCTTTCTGGCAATGGTCAGATTCAGACATCCAGACAGAGCAGGCGCACTGCTGTGACACCCAGGGGGCAAGTGGGGATGTCCGAAGTAGAATATGTCCCTACAGTTTTTCCTGAAAGTCTGATTTCTGGGCCCAGCTGGTGTTCCCTTT
The DNA here is from genome assembly GCA_004027735.1 of Carollia perspicillata. NCBI lineage: Eukaryota > Metazoa > Chordata > Mammalia > Chiroptera > Phyllostomidae > Carollia > Carollia perspicillata. Next base: position 7,439 of record PVKM010011087.1, read on the forward strand.
GACACCAGAGAAGGGGCTTCAGGCAAACACCGGGTCAGAGCCCACACCTTGGGCTCTTGTTTCGGAGGATCCACAGCCCCTGTCTGCCTTAGCTTTGCCGTGTTTTGCCACGTATAAGGCGCTCCCGTGTATAGTGTGCCTTGTTTTTGGCCCAAACCTGTGTTTTTGGCCCAAACTTTCAGGAAAAAAAACCTTTCATTTTAATTATTTAATTCAATTATTTATTCATATTTAGAAACAAAGCCAGTTATTGTATTCCAGGGTATTATTTTGCATATGGATATCGTTATTGCTTTCTAGAGTTACACTTTTATAGCATAAGCCTAAGTAAAAGAATTCAAAAACATAGATATGGAATTAGTACTACCCATGTATAATGCACATTCTTATTTTTCCCTCAAAAATTTGGGCAAAAAAATTATGCGAAATACACAGCAAAATATGGCAGCTTGTCCTTCCAAAGTTCCCCTCGATGGGGACAGACTAGGTCATCCATAATCGTGCTGCATCAGAAGAGACCTCCTCGACTTATTTGTTTTGTACACGGGCCACGAGCCAGAACGGGCAGCTGTGGAGGAAACAACCCCCACAACGTGGTTTCAGGTCCAGATGGGTTAGATCGTCTTCCCAGCCCTGAGGCTATTTTGATTCCGGGACTTGAGGGACTCACGTTACTCCTCTGAGCTTCAGTCTGTTCACCTGTGAATTGAGAGTCAAGTCTATGTGATCCCTGAGGTCTAGTCCAGGTCTAACAATCACAGACCAGTCCTAGAGGCAAAACGACGAGTTCCCATCGAACGCTGGCCCTGTGTCATCCGTCATTATCCTCTCGGACCCAGAGAGCTCCCAGGCCTCTGTAACGCGGAACGTTTCATTTGCCTGATGACATGTCTATTTTACCGCTAGTCCAACCCACTGCCTGTTAGAATGAAAACTGCACCTTCTTAAACAGAAGCACCTTAATAGTCTTAATTTTATGTCTGATTAAAAAATGTGATGGATGCTCATGCAAAATAATTTTTGACAAACGTAAAGAATACAAAACATCCTGTAAGTCAGAGGTAGTCACTGTTAACATCTGTCTGTAGTTCTGTCCAGTGTTTTCTCTGAGGGTACGTGTGCACACGCGGACAGCAGAGATTCTACCGGGCGTGCCATTTCATGCAGAAATTTTTGCTTAATACTGCATCTTTGTGAAATTTTCCCCATGCTTAAAATATTGTTCTGTCTCAGTGTCTGAATAATTTTCCACCAAATAGAGGCATTAATGTTTATACGAACGATTCCATTTTGTTTGGGACCTTCGGAGTGAGAAAGGGCTGTCTTGACCTGGCAACAAAAGGAAGTGTTTGACGAAGGGCCCCTGGAGTCTCCAGGACCCTCTTTCCCAGGTGGCACCGTGAGACACCGATACAGCCGGCACCTGTGACGGGAACGTCCAGCCATTAGCCTCTCCTTGGGTTCCCAGGTTTAAACATCGACAAGGCTTGCTCTTAAGTAGCCACTGTCCTGATCATAGGGGGCCCTCTGCTGTTCCCTTTCTTTCCACAGCCCATCAGCGACCCTAGTGATGAAGCCGGTAACATGGAATAGAACCAGAGATCTCAGCTTTCAGGAGGTCAAAGTGCATTTTCCAGCCCGTGAAGCTCACTCTGAATTAGAGAATAGCCACCACAACAACAGAGAGAGAAATTCATATATATATGAATTTATATATATATACATATCTCCTCTTCCATTTGATGCTGATATTTTGATATTGATTATATCATACTGGTTTATGCTTTGTTATGTGGAAAGGTAAAGGCTTATTTATTTCATCTGCCATGGTTTGTCTTCACTGTGTTTTTCTTGATCAGGATGTTCAAGCAAATGAAGAGAAATGCACATCACACGGGGAAAATGAGTTCACCGGCACGAGCTTTCCCTCCCCTTCCCTTCTCAATTTTCCTCCGCATTAATCATTTGTAATAAAAGAATACGGTTGCATTTCTGTCTGAGATGGTGATTTCTGGAAGGCTTCTTTTAAATCCTTGAGAACTATGACATAAAATCTCCCCAACTGACAAATGAAGACTCAGAGACAGAAGGAAGTGAGCATTGGCCCAAGGTCACAGAGGCTGGTGACTCTGAGTCTCATGTTCTGACCACATTCCCTACTGTCGGGGCCAGTCTTGCATTCCTTGGGGGTAAAGTAAAGACAGGATTTTAACAAATAATAGGAGGACAATAACCAGAATACTATCTGAGTAGAGTGAGTTTTCCTCAGGAAAAAATCCTCTGTATAAATAAGATTGGTGGAGGACTGTTCATCCTTAAAGAAAGGAGTAACACATTTTCATTCATCTAATAGGTATTTATCAAGTACTATGTGCAGGCTACCTTGATGGATATTATAGGTAGAAGACACAAGAAAGTTATAAGGTATAGTCACTGCTTAATACAAACTAGTCAGGAAGATGTGTCATTTATAAAAACTCTTAGAAAAGAGCCTGACACATAATAATTAACATGTAAATGTTTGATCAAGCAAATCAATCAGTCAAACTATATAATAATAATGCTAGTTTAAATATATTTAGCCCTTGATATGCCAAAACTTTGCATTAATCTTTAAATGCTTACAAGTTAATGAAGAAGGTACTACTACAGTCCTTAGTTGGTAAATGAGACTTAGAATTTTTTTCTCTCTAACAGACATATTTTTGTTCAAGGATAACTGAAAAAATTGGGACTTAAACTAACTGTCTGGCTCCAGAGCCTCTGAACCATAGTACGTATTCCACCCCCGGTCCCCTAGTCAATGCCCTCTGTGTGAGTGGATGTGACTTTGGATACTTAATGTTCACTTTAGAAGGAAAGGAGAGACCCCTTCAAAGAAAACTGCATTCTCAATTATTTGTATCACAGCACAGTGCCTTCTGATTTTTATCAGTGTATAAAAGTGCTTTATATGATTGCAATTGGTCTATGTAAGTTTAGCTCTTTCCACTCAGTATTATTTTGTTTAAATAACTCCATATCCTTAAATTCTACTAGCTATCTATCATATGCATGCCAGTATCCATTAAATGTAGAATCCTTATCCAGTTTATTATTGTTAGATATTTTACTATGATGAGTAATAGTATTGCCATAACAAGCTATGATCATATTCCTTTGGTTAACAGTCCATCCCATTTTGAGATTACCAAGTCATATTATTGGATCAGACATGATGAACAATTTTATGGTCCCTGGGCCATCCCAGATTGCTCTCCAGAAGAACTGGCCAGTTTACACAGCCAGGAGAAATGTGTTGGCACAGTGCATGGTCCCTAACTCTGCCCGCACTTTAAAAAGAATCACTTGGTTAGTTTTGCTGACTTCACAGATACAGTAGAACCTCACGGTTGTTTCGATTTGAATTTCTTTATTATTAGGAAAACTAACATTTTCTACAATTTCCTGCCTGCACTTTTATGTGTAAAATATTTGTTTTATCCAGTCTTTCTTATATATTAAGGAAATACTTTTTGAAAAACTTCAGGAAAAGTGCTTAAATATTAACGCTTTAAATATCTCTGAAAAATTTCCATGTTCAATTTTAGTTGACTAATATTTTAGCTACCTGTACTCTACACAGATACCATTATAAACCCTCAGAAATTATAAAATAAAAACTATTGTATTTGACTAAGAAGTTGAAGATGGTGTTGAGTAATACAACTGTGAGTATCTGACACTACCAGATAGAAAAATAATTTAACACATGTGTTTCTATAAACAAAGATACCATTTTTCCAATTACTGAATACTGCTTAGCTATTTTGTTTTCTTTAAGAGTTCTAGGCTCTTTTGAGAATCGGATAGAAATCTGTGGGTTATCTCCATGGAAAATGCCCATATGCATACATTTTTCATAAGGCTTCAGCTTTCCGTGTGTCCTTAGTGCAAGACCCTTGTTTTACAGCAAGCTTGGCTGTATCGCTCTCATTTATTCTTTCAAAATACTTCTCCCAACTGCACTCTTCTCTACATCCCCATGCCAATCCCTTTGATTGTATATCAGGTTATAGATAGGGCAGCAGAGGAGGAAAACACGAACGGACAGTCGCCAGCACTGTCACGACAGGGCTGAGCTCTGTGACAGAGGCGTGGCCCGTGTGCTCTGCAGGTGGGCTGTAGGAGCACCATCACTCCGGCTGCAGCCCTCCCTGCTCACCTCGACAGTTCCTAACTGCTCTCCGAATGTCTGTTTTGCCTTCTGCCCCAGTTCATGATTTGCCCAATAAACAAGATGTCTTTTCAAAGCCTAATCAGGTCCCATTATCCCTTTATAAAACGCTCTAATCACACTAAGAATAAAATCCAACCCCCTATCCAGAGCTTCCAAGGCCCTGTGGACCTGGACCAGCCCTCTCTTCTACTGCTCTCTACTTAGCTTAATCCTTTCTAGCCACTACTTTCCTTCTGACTCAGGACTTTTCCACTTACTTTTCTGTCTCCCTCGATCACACATCTCCTGGAACTTCCCATGACTTTCCTTCTCTCTGCACTTTAGGTCTCAGACGGCTGAGAGGGGTATTCCCTGACCATACCATCTAAAATCTTCTATCCCGGTCACTCTCACCCCTCACCCTGTTTATTACTTTTCATTACACTCGTCTGTACCAGGCATTTGATTAATGTTGTTTGTTTTCTGACTTTCCCCCTCTTTTAAGTGCCTCGAGGACAGGGACTTTGTATATCTCCAGTACACATAGTTAGTTGTTCAAATATCTGTTCAAGAAATGTTAGGCTTAATACTTTGCATATGCACTACAGACCAGAACTAATTCCTGCTCACAGAGTAAAAAGTAAACATCTTGAGCCCTGGCCAGGTAGCTCAGTTGGTTAGAGCCTTGTCCTGATACGCCAAGGTTGCGGGTTTGATCCCTGGTCAGGGAACACAAAAATCAGTGAATGTATAACTAAGTGGAACAAAACAATGTTTTTCTCTCTCAAATCAATAAATAAAAATTTAAAAAGTAAACCTTTTGAATTACTTCTAAAATTAAAAGATAAAAGGTGTAATGATAGCTAACAGTCTGATATTATCTGAAATTTACCTATTAGTGTGAAAAATTAGCATGAGAAGGGCAGATTTATAATTTTTATTGAAAAGATGTCATACATTGTATTTGGAAAAAATCAATGCAAACATGTTAAAAGATTGAAAAACATACATTATTAAATTAAAAGTAGAAATATTTGTCATATACATTCATACAATATATAGAATTTTTCTAAGGATAGGTTAAGTTTCTAACAATGAAATATTTCAGTCTGATATCACCAAATTGCTCTTCTAGATAGCATACCAATTATACTTTTAGCAATAATATGTGAAAATTCTTGTTTCCTTAATCTCTTGCCAACTTTGGACATTGGTTAAAAAGTGTAGTCAGTCTCATGAATCAAAACAAAATGGTTTTGATTTCTTTTATCTTTTCTTTCTTTGATTATAAGATACACCAAATGATGTTCAATCTCACTCAAAATTGAGGAATACTTGCATCAGTGGTGTGGTTTGAAAGGATGAGATGCACCTAAGACAGACTTTATGTAACTGAGTAATTCTCACTTCATCTGTCACATACCACCATGGTATACATTTTGAACCCTAATATTTTCACCCATGCAAAAATTGTACTGGTCTTCATTAAGCATCCATCTTCCCATTGTCACATAATGGTCTTCTAATGGCCAAGCACACTAGATACTTGGAGTGCTCTTGGTACTTGTCTTCTCTTTGGTTTTTGGCATTATACAATAACCCCTTGGTATGTTCTCTCCTTTTTGCTTCTTGGATGTGCAGTCTGGGTTCTCAATAACTCTAGTATCAGTCCAAGTTCAATTGTAGTATACGCTTCTTTTGTTCATACCCTAATGTTAGTCATTCTTTAAAAGTTGATCTTTCGCATTTTCCCACAACACACTTTTTAAATCTCCTTTATTTCCATATGACCATGATAACACAAATTTTGATCTCAGTTCAGCCCAGATATTGTCTCCTGAGATATTTACCTATAGAGTCCAGTAGAAATCTCATTTTGAATATTCCACAGGAAACTTAACAGACCCCAAATAATTAGTTTTTGTCTTTTCCTCCTCCACCGCCAGCAAAGTTCACCACATCCTTCACCATAATCCCTTCAGTCACTCACCCCCAAGCCTGGGTTGTCACCGCACACAGCCAGCTGTTTATTCTAGCTAGTTCTGACTCTTAGTTTTCAAATACTTTCCACTTACTTCTTCACACTGCTACCACCACTCTAAAACAGTGCAATATATGGTTTTTGAATGATACATGAGTGAAAGAATTGAACAGGAAGATAGTAAAAGAAGCTATGGCATATAGCGCCCTATTTTAATGATCGCCAGAATAGGTTTGATTAAAACATATTCTTAAAATTATATTTTATTGATTATGCTCTTACAGTTTTCTGAATTTTCGTGCTTTTGCCCCCCCTCCACCCAGCATGCCCCACTCCCTCAGGCAATCCCCACACCATTGTTCATGTCCATGGGTCATGCATTTAAGTTCTTCAGCTACTCCATTTCCTATTCTGTACTTTACATTCCCATGGCTATTCTGTAACTACCTAGTTGTACTTCCTCATTGCTCTTGTTTTTCCAAGTGTGTTTTTAGACCTTGAGTTCATTCAATGTCACGAAATGCCATTATAAAGCGCACATCACCTGACCTTTTCTCGTACGCGCTTGCCTCCGTCCCATTTCCCCCACTCCCTCCCTTACATATGTCCCTTTTTCCTCATTTCTTCTCTTTCACGCTCAAATGTGTTGCTTTTCTCTCTGGATCGCTCTTTTTCTTCAGCTTCCCAGACCCCGGCCACGGTCCCTCCCTCCCAGCACGCTGGTCAGCTCCTTGCAGCTGGCGCGCAGGCTCAGTCCCGCCCACGCGGATGCCTTGTCACGAGGAAGCCAGCCGCGAGCCGCGAAGGGGGCGGGGCGAGGTCGAAGCTCCGCAGCGCGCAGGGGCGGAGCCGCGTGCGCGGGCTGCCCACGCTATATCTACGCCTGCGCGCCGCTGCTGCGGGGCCGGTCGGGACGGAGGAGACAAGATGGCGCTGCGGGCGATGCGGGGGATCGTGAACGGGGCCGCACCCGAGCTACCCGTGCCCACCAGTGGGCCAGTGGTGGGATCTCGGGAGCAGGCGCTGGCAGTGAGCCGGAACTACCTCTCCCAGCCTCGCCTCAGTGAGTATCAGAGGGCAGGCCGGATCCTGTCTTGGCTCTTTAGCCCAGCCCCTTGCTCCTGCTCACCTGCTTAGCCAGCGGCTTGGGTGGGGGATGAATTATTTATTTTTGCCTTTCGTGTCCTCCTGTACCCTCACTCACAGGTCTCTCTCTAGAAGGAGATTAGAGTGTACCTTATATTTCCGTGAGGGAAAGAGCACCAGCGGGAACTTTCCTGGGGTTGGTGGGCTCCTGTCCTTTCCAACTTCCCTCGGCCGGAGCATTCTCAGGCACTAGCTTCCTGTCCCTTCCTTGGGAAGGACGCTTCTTGTCATGCCAGTTTTCATCTTCGCCTGACCTCATTTGGATATTTAGTGGTCGAGGGAACGGCCCCTCCCTATCTGCTCTCACTAGCTTGGACCTCAGGGCACCTCTTGCCGCCGGCCAAGGTGTAAGTGCCGTCGCTGACGTGGTCGGGCCTTTGGGGGATAAAGGTCGGCCGAGGGAGAGGTTGGGTGGAGGGGCTGTTCCACTGCAGGACACGTAGATATCACGGAACGCTAGAGCTGAAAAGTACCCGGCAGGTTATCTAGTCTAATCCTCTCATTTTACAGTGAGGAGCCAAAGGTTCCTGGAGAGACAGCACTTGCCAGGCTCTAGACACCTCCTTATTGACAGCAGGAACTACGGTTCCAGGTCTCTTAATTCTTGCCGGGCCTTTTCCTACCATTGCCTGTTCATTTACTGACCAGTTAACCTAACTTGGTTGAGTGCAAGGCTGTCTTGGGGAAACCAAGTATCTTTGCTCACATAGCATGATTTATGCAAAGCATATGCATAGGCATATTCAAGTGTTGTAATTATAAAAAGGCCTTAAAAAACCAGGTTTAAGTGAATTGCTCAAGAAATGGCTCTTCATTACGAAACAGTACAGTTGTGTAGTAGCATCAGACCTCTTCACAGCTTTCTTAGGAACTGGGGATGAGCCCTGGAAGTAGACTCAAACTTGGGAAAGCACCTGATGTTTCTTTCCCCAGGTGGCAGGACTATATTTGCACTGGTTAATTGCCAGAGTGCCTCTTTGTGGGTGGCTCATTGGTTAAAAAGAATTTCAGATGAAGGGTTTCTCTCCTGCCTGACTAATCCCATCCTGATCTGTTGCTGGGTCATGTGACAGCACTGCAGGGCGAGGAGAGGAAAACACACTTGATTCTATGGTTTGTCGAGATGTGCTTTTACACTGGGAATTATCCAAATTACAGAATGCTTATCGGGAGTTTGTATAAGCTGATAGAAATTTCCTGAAAATTGACAGACGTTGCATTTTATGTTGACTTTAACAATAAATTTATACCTAACAAGTATGAATTCGCTTGTGAATTGCATTTGTGTGTTTTGCTTTGGATAGAACAGATAGACCTTAGTGGTGTTTCTCAGAAAAGATTATAAGGGTGCAGTAGTTAGTTTTCGATAATTATTCATTCAATGTCAATTCAGAGAGTATCAACTGAATAATATTTTTTAGTTCTCCATGATAAGGTTGTAAACCCTTAAGAAGGAGAGTATGGTATCTTTGTGTGCCTAGCCAGTGGCTAAAGAACTTCCCTAGATGAGATTCCTTCTGACAGAATCCTTGCAACATAATGCTTAAAACTGAACCTTTAGAGGTCAGGAATCCTTTCTGTATATACTCAATGCCTCCCACATTGCTTGACACACAGAAGTACTGTGTCTTATAATTTGTTGTATAACTTGCATTTAAACCCCTTGTTCTAATAGTTTAGTGGATAGATTCTTAACGTGAATGGAATCTGAGTAGGGGATTGGGATACTTGACTGAGTTGAATTCCCCTTTGTCGAGTTACTCTGAAAAGCATAAATGATGTCATACTTAGGTTAACAGCTAACTGCATTTGTGGAATATCATTTTTTCCCTGCATTGCCAAATTCTTGATTCTGGTTAACAGAGTTAATTGCTCGTGAATAAATATTGATTAACCTCTTTTCTAATTAAAGATTGATGATACGGTCTTAGGCAGTAATGTTACAGTTATTTAATGTGTGCTGTTTAATGAAGGAACGGAGTAATATCAGCAGTTCACTGTACAGATTGGACCCTGTTTTCAGACAACTTCAGGATTATGGGGCTGTTAGGAACTGGAAAATGGGATGTGCAGGCTTAATATAATCTTGAGCACTTTAATTGAATTCCTAAAGTCACAAGGAAAGGAAACTTGATTTTCTTGGAAACTTTGAGCAAGGTTCAGTAATACGCAGAGCTTTGAACACTATACATTTTGAATCAGATAATCTCCATTGTTCTTGAGACCCTAGGTTAAGTAACCTTACTTATCTTACATCATAAAGCAGAGCTAGCCCCAGGAAAGTCAGATAAAGGGGTCATTGGCCTGCCTTTTCCTAGATCCTCTCCCTCGGTGCCCACTGCTCTCGGTGTCCCCCACTCAGGGTGTGGGTATCTGCTCTTGCACAACGGAATATGATTGCTCTGGGTTTTTGTTTTGCTAATGAGGCGGAGGCTGAAGGACTAGATCTCTTGTGCAATGGCTGCCAAATTTTCTCTTTAAAAATTTCACAATCATTAAGTGGCGTTAGCAGTATTGAACAATCTTATATCCTGCAGGAGGAAGAGGATGTCATCTGACAAGATATGTGCTTCTTAAAAACCTTTGTAGATTTTGGTTTTAAATGTTACTCCATAAATATGCATTGTCTGCTTGGTAGTTCAGAATCAAAGATGTGCCTTGGCTGTAGAATGTGTTTGGCATATAATGTAAACGCGCATCTTCTGTGTTGTCACAAGTTCTGATCATCTCCTGCAGATCCAAGTTCTCGTTCATTTGGAACATTTCTAGAGAGGAATCGTCATTATTTTGGTAAATAGAAGCGTTCCTATAGTCTGTGAATGGTTTTTTAGTTTTCCGAAGAGTAGCTTAATGCCTTTGGCAGCCTTACTCTCTGAACTGTTATCTCTGCTTTGGGCTGTGCATGGTAATGGTGAGGAAGGCTGGATGAATATCCTGAGAGATAAAAGGTGGTGTTTGATAACATTTTCTCTGGTAGTTTTTTCTTTGCAAATAGTTTTATTATTATGGAAAAGAGCTATAGTTTGTGTATAAACTGTTTTTAGTATATATTCATAGTCCCAAGTGCTCGGAACTGTGTCATCCCCATATTTCTTAATTATACTGGAAACTGGGTTCAGAAATATCATAGGGTCATAGGGTACCAACTTGAGAATTAGGGGAAGGCAACCCAAAAAACAAAACCACTTCCCATCCTGGCTTTCCTATTTAGTAACAGATTTCTCAGAGCCTTGGAGCCTTAGTTTAAGTGCAGAATGGATACAACAGCCTTGCCTGCCTACCGGCATCATGGGGAACGGAAATAAAATAACCTCTCTAAAGATGCTCTGCAAAAGTGTGGTGCACTCTCCAAATTTTTGTTTGGTGGTGATTTTTTATTTAGTTTGGGTTACAACACTTAATAGGTTAGTTTGTGTATGTCAGTCAGTTGAATTTAAACCAAGCATGTTGCTTAACCTCTGATGTGTATCTGAAGTAGTCTCCTCCTGTTTGTCATGTTTTCCAGTGAGGCAGAACTGCTGAAGCATCTCCATTAGCGTCTTTCCTCTATTTAAACTCTCCAGTTGCTACACTCCATTGAAGAAAGATAGTTTTGCAGTAATGACAAAATGTGGACACAAAGGGAATCATCGTCCTGTGCATTCAATAGTCAAAATAACTTATTTTTTGTAGCTAAACATGCAGACTCATGACATCATTTTGAGTGGCATAGCTACGGACAGTTACGAGTGTGCCAGACTACAGAGCGACCAGGGCAGTGCTAGCGTTTGAGCTGTGGTGCAGAGTTAAAGGACAGGCGGCTCTGGAGCCCGGCTCTGCAAGTGCAGGTCCTCGGGCGCGTTACTGCGTTTCTGAGAGTCAGTTTTCTCTTCTAAAACTTGGGGCAATATTAGTAAACTCACTGACCTGTTGTGGATATCAAATAAGGATTTCTGACAAGTGCTTATGGAATGTGTGTTGATAGTATTGATATTAATGAATTCAAATGGTTGCTTACTGGCTTTTTCAAAGGCTACCTAGGATGTACCCTACAGCATAGGGAATAATCAATAATATTGTGCCAGCTTGGTACTGGGGATACGGGGGGAGCACTTTGCAAGGTACATGGTTGTCTATTGTCTAACCACTGTGCTGTACACCTGAGACTAACACAAAATAATGTTGAATGTAAACTGTAATTGAAAAATAACATTTACATTAAAATTTTTAAGAGGCTACATATATTTTTGCAAATGTAGAGACTGCTTTTGATGCAGTAGAACCTTGTCTTGTGTAGAAGTCAGCTTTATTCACTGTTTCCGGGAAAAGCAATGACTAGCGTTTCTTTTTCGTGGTCATGCTTTTGCTCGTGACTGGCAAAACTTCGTAATTTGAATGTGTTGGATTTAAGCATGAGATTCCGAAACATTTTTGTAGAGGTTAGATGTTCAGAGGAGGTGCAAATCTTTTCTAAAAAGTAAGGAGGCTTTCAGAACCTGAAGGGTTTTGTTGATGTTACTTTGCCTATAATTTGTCCCTTCTTCCATTCCAACTGTTGAGGTAGAAGTTTTGAAAAGCTTTTTTGTTTCTGCATTTTTAAGCACTGGGTTCTAAGAAAACTTGTTTCTAATGTAGCTGACTTTGCATTTCCACATAGCAATTTTAGAAAGTCATTGTTAGAATGTTTGGACTCTTACAATGAGAACAATGAATCATTTTTAGGGGTAGGAATTATTTTTAAGAATATTAGATTATTTTCATACAGTGGAGTGGATTTTCATAAGAGTTGCAGAAAATATGACAATTGGGCTCTTTCTAATAATTTTTGAGGAATGGCTCATTCTTTACCATCCATTCAAGTAACTTAACTTTTTAAGTTTGTGACTTGCCCTTTGTCTGTAGTTATAAACAAAAGTCATTGGGGGGCCTCTGTTGAGATAGTTACAATTACAGAGGTCTTGCAGCACGCCTTTGAGGTCAGGGTTTAAGTGTGTGGAAGCCAAGGTTCCTGGCAATGCTTGCCCGCTCTGTCCCCGTGTTCCTACCAAGGCGTTGCTTCCAGGCTGAGGAAGTTGTGTCTTTGAGTTCTGGAACCCCTGGGGTGGAGAGGCTGGTCTCTGAATGGCTTCCTCATTCTCGGGAGTCTGCGTCTGTGCCAGCAATCTCGGCCCCGGACTCCGTGAGAAGTCAAGCAAGTGAAAAGTTCCCAGTTGGTCGACAGCTTCTTAGAAATTATTTTAGGCCTTGTAGTAAGCTTTTTTTATACACTCATTTTTTTAACTGTTCTGATTATGAAGTTTAGTTAATTCCGATATTATAATTACTCTCTTGAGTGTTCTGTTTCATACCTAGTCACCATTGTACTTGACAAGTAAGTGGTGTGAGGTGTGATGTGGTTGAAGGATAGCTACTGTGGGGGTTAGCTGCCTTACAGACTGGCAGTTCATTCCTGGGCCATAATTTTCAGGGGAGGATACAAGTGTCTAAGCTCACAGTAACATTGGACTTTTTTTTTTTTCTTAAAGGATACTTATCTCATTGGACCCTCTGACCTTTCATTTCCTTGCCTACTCCCTCCATCATAAAGCAATTCTCCCAGTTTTTAAGATGCCATATAATGATGACCTTTACCTTAACAGACTACATTTTCTCACATTTCCTTTGTGAGTGTTGTCAGTTCTGCTTCAAGTTAAGTATTCCCTTCCCTTTTTACCTACTTTGGTAAGTGCCAACTCCTCTGTAAAGCTCTCCTGTTCTCTTCAAGGTGAGGACTGCTAGGTTCTGCCTTTGCTCCCACGCCCTCCACACATCTGTTAGGGCCCCCAGCTACCCCTTCTCCATATGCAACTGCGAGCCCTGAGGGAAATCTGTTCCTCTGCACCTTTTTTTGTCTTTGTATCCTGGGTCCTTAAAACATCGTGACCTACTTAAAACACCATGGTAAGGATTCGGATGGTTCTGGCTGCGTGTGGACGGATTATGAAAGGCTGTCCAGGCACAGCCATATCTAATACATTCAACGAAAAGTGTGGGAACTGTTCGAGTGCTCCATATTGTAACAGGGTGATAAAGTGGAGAGGGGTTTTTGTGTGATCCCAGGGGCATATTTGAGGCTGTTGTCCTGTTTGACTAAAGCTGACTCTTCTGTTTTTTTCCAGCATACAAGACAGTATCTGGAGTTAATGGTCCACTCGTGATCTTAGATCATGTTAAGGTAATGCACCACCATCATCGTTTAGCCATTTATGAAGTTAAAGATGGAGCATTAAGCCCGCTTTACGTATACTTTAAATTTTACGTCAGGACTTTTCAGCCGTCTCTTGGTCTGGATGTCAGTGCTTTATAGGAGACAAGTTTTAGATTAAAAGTCAGAAGACTGGATTCTGGTACTGGATCTACTGTGGATTCTGGTAGTGATCTAGGGTCCCTTGTCTGCAGAATTAAAAAAATATTGGTACTCCTACCTTACATGTCTGTTAGGTGAAAACGATAATATTTATGAGTATATTTTATAACCTGTAGAATGCAATATGGATACATGGTATCATGCATGTTATATGATACATGACTCTTACAGGTAAGAGTAGACTGCCATAGGCTCTTTTCGTAGACTGCCATGTGTTATAATTACTTATTACATTTTTTTGTCCTCTCGACTAAAATTTTAAGGTCGATGAATGAATAAACAATGCTACTTTTTATCTCTGAGGGCTTTACACTAGTATTCAAACATTGAATAACTAAACACATTATCTTAATAGAAACTAAACCCCAAAGCAAAGTATAGTTTTTACTTTTTCAGTTTGTTTTACTTTAGTTACATGTTGTTGTTGTGGCCACACATGTATATGAAAATCATAAACACATTAGTGTTACCTTAGAAAAAGCAGCATGGAATATAGTCTGTAATTGAATATCCTGGGCAAAGTCTGCCAGAGTTCTGAGATAAATATCTGTGGAGAAAATAATTTCTCCAATATGCTCTCCAGAACAGTAATTCTGCGTCGATTGTTGTGGTGGATTAGGGCGGAAGGCACACAGTTACTTGTTTGTTGAGGAAAGTAATGGTAGAAGAGTGTTGGCATGTGACCTCTCTGGAAGCAGAAAATAAATGGAAAAACAACTGTTAAAGGAAAGGGCAACCAAGTACATTGTCTCTTCAGCTCTATATTATCTCACTGAGGTAATGTTTCTGTGCATAACAAGGTACCTATACGAATGAATCTCGAGGTTCACAGCTAGTGAACCCCAGCCGCAGTTTCATGCTAGTCTGCAGTTTGAGTGACAGCCGTGGTGTGTAGCAGTCCAGTTGTACAAGGGTTAGGCACACGCCCAGAAATGCTCTGTGAAAGAGCCCTCATCGCTTCTGTTTTTTGAGGAAACATAGGAAGCTTTATTTGTGTCTTTATCTTTCTCTTGTATGTTCTTTAATAGGTAAAATTTTGGGCTCATTTTTGAAATATGAGAGTTTGATATTAGTAAATATATTATTGAAAAGTTTAAAAATATTCATTCACGTTTCCACTATGTCAAGTGCTGAACTCAGCCCAGAAAATATGACATGAACAGTGGGCATGGGCTCTCCCCCAGTGAGCACAGCGCAGTGGGGACGCAGCTGTAACACAGGCACAGAAATGTCTGACCGTCTAGTGCGGTCAGGGGTAAGTGCAGGGTACTGTAAGGGCCGATAATGGGAAGGACTTAGCGAACGTCTTTGCGGAAGTAATGTTAAGAGAGCAAAGTCTCATGGAATGTTCGGGGTGTGTAGCTCCAGCTGAGGAAGAGCTGGTAAATTTTATGTAGTTTCAAAACTGGCTTTATACCACCAGATTTAGAGTGATTGTTCTGTTTTCAGTTCTTGGCTTTTGTTTTTAACTTAAAGCATACGCATAGGATGAAGGAACAGATACCCTTACACAGATTGCATTCAGAATAGAGGACAACGGGAGACTGCTACCCGGCACATCTCAATGAAGCGAGCACACCTTTGATTCCCACACTAGACAAAGGGTAGTACAGGAAAAGAAAATTATAGCTATTTTCACTTATAACCACAGGTTCCAAAATTCTTAATAAAATATACTCATGTACTGGATATTAGCAAAAATAACTATGCAAAAAATAAACACAATTATGACAAATTAGAGTTTATCCCAGTAATATGAAGTGTTTTCTAATACTTGATATTAGAAAACATATCAGTATAATTCAGCTCATTCATGGATTAAACTAGAAAAAGCTTATGCTTTTCTCAATAAATACAGAAAAAGTAGCTGGTAAAATTACTTATTTTTTAAAAAGTCTTGGAAATAAGGACTTGATCAAATCCCTTAACCTCTTAAGGGATACCCAGCACAGCCTCCAGCAAACCGCACACTTAAGGAGAGACTGTGAAACATTTGCATTTACATCAGGAGCAAGGCCAGGAGTCCTGTTGTCCCCACCACTCCATCCTCGAGCTCAGAACCCAGCTGGCCTGGGGGAAAAGAAATTAGGGAGTCAAGGGATCGGGAAGAAAAAGGCACAGCTAGTCATCATTTCTTGGTGATGTTAACCAAACAGAAAACCCACATCGTTCAGTGGACAGACTATTAGAAACAAGGTGTAAAGCAGAGTTGCGGGATGCCAGATCAGTCTACAGAAATCAGTAGTGTTCTGTGTGCCAGCTTAACTAATTAGAATAATTAGTACCTATTTACAGAAAGCTATAAAACTTTGTTTAAGACGTAAAACTTAAAATAAGTGTAGATTCCGTGTTCATGAATGACAGACCAGCAGGGTGTTGGGTCTCCCCAGGTAACAACATCAGAGGTAGAGCGGCGGGGAGTGAAGGTCTGGGGTAGGAGTAAGCAGGGGTGTCAGTGGGGAAAACGAACGCCCCTCCCACGTGAGAATTGGGCGTGGTACCTGGGACAGGCTACCTTGCAAGTCAGGGGGGCGCATTTTGTGCTACTCAGTAAACATTATTAGGGCATTTAGCTTCCTGCATTAAAAAGAATAAGAATGAGAAAAGTAAAATTACTTACCAGAAGTAAATCCAGATGGATTAAACACCTGAACATAAAAAAACCTATTTTGGAAGATAGTACAAAAGACCATTTTAATGACTTCAGTTTGGAAAGTTTTCCAAAAAAAAATCAGTATCCAGAATCTACAAAACTCCTAAAAATAAAAAGAAGATTCTGTTGAAAAGTGAGGAGAAGCTATTAATGAACCAGTCATAGGAGATGAAGTCTGAGTTGCCAGTGAGCGTGAAAAGATGCTCAGTGTTGGTAGAATCGAAAATACGAAGTGGAAAGATGCTATTTTTTACTTTATCAAATGGTAAAAATTAATGCTTAATAATAGTTATATAAGCTGGCAGAGATGTAGGGAAACGATACTTTTGTATACTGCTAGGGGGACTGTAAATTAATAGTTCGTTTGGAGAGGAGTTTGGCAGGAAATGGGCACAACCTGCGGGGAGCGCATGTGGAAGCCTTCATTGCAGCATGTTTGCAGCAGCGCAAATTTGGGGCAGCCTTGAACTCCGTTGATTTTCACTGCAGTCTGTTCTAACATTAATTTTGAGATGCCCGTATATTCACATGTTAACGTGTCCAAAATCAAGTTACAGTCGTCTGTCATAGTTTAATTGGCAGATCCTTGCCTTCACATCACACAAAATAGTGGTGCATCTTGTAATAGATTATGTTGATAAAATAAGCTAAATATTACACGACCAATCCAAAACATAAGGTTAAATTAAATAAAAAGTTGCAGGATGATATTTTTAGTGTATTGCCTTTATATAAGTAAAACTACACTATGTTTTTGGAAACATGCATTTGAAATGTTAAGAATGGATTAAAGGAGTACAAATCTGGTTAGGAGATTTAGACGGGGGATATTTGTTTATTATAATAGTCATTTTATTATCTAGTTGCATTCTGTCCTCCTGCCCCCAAAACACACAGGTGATCACACACACAGCAGACTAGTTCTGAGTAGGGGGCGCACGGTTGTTTCTGAGTTCTGTACCTTTCTGTAGTCTGAAAACTTTATACACAGAAGGAAAAATTTTATTACTGCATTTTCATGGATTTAAGACCCTTCTCTCAGTACCTGATGCTCGTTTGCCCGTGCATGCACCAGTGATGAGCATCTGAAGGACTTGAACTACTTGAGGATGTCGTCAACTCAAGGGTGTACCTTTGTGTGTGAGGAAAGTGGCGGAATCGCACATGGATACACACTGTGATCGAGATAGAGCATGTGGAGTGTTCGGAGAAGTTTTTAACCCTAAATCCTCACTTTAACCTCTAACCCTATAGTTGGTTAGTGATTTTTTGTTTTTTCCTAGTTTCCCAGATATGCCGAGATTGTTCACTTGACACTACCAGATGGCACGAAGAGAAGTGGGCAGGTTCTAGAAGTTAGTGGCTCCAAAGCAGTGGTTCAGGTAAGCGTCATTTTCAGAACCTGGTCAGCTGTGCTGTTTCCTAATCACAGAAATACAAGGAACATCGTGTGTTCTTTGTCGTCATCATTGAGTAAGTGTATCTTTAGAGATTGATTATTGGTTGTGGGGGGATAATTAATTTTGCATCTTCTTGCCAGATGTCAGCCACTTACCTGCTTTGTAGCCCAATAGCCCCACCGGCAAGGTGGCTTTATTTTTAAAATCGTTAAAATGAAGCGGATAATCATGTAGAAGGAGAGACGAAAAGCAGAATTTACAGCTTATGGGATGAAACCATAATGAGATCTTAGTCAGCTTCTTTAAATTATGTCCTGTAATTCCTAACTTTTAATGTCACCAATTATGGGAAATGCTAGTTTTCTCAAATAACACATTCCCCCAAAAAGTAATCTAGAGTAAGTGTCAGCAACATTTCTGTAAAGGGCTTTGTGGAGCCACCCGAGGTCTCTGATACGTATTTTTTTTCTTTCTTTAAAATTAATTCTTTAAAAATATAAAAAACAGCCCTGGCTGGTGTAGCTCAGTGGATTGAGTGTGGGCCTGCAAACCAAAGGATTGTGGTTTGATTCCCAGTCAGGGCACATGTCTGGGTTGCAGGCCAGGTCCCAGCAGGGACGTATGAGAGGCAACTGTACATTGATATCTCTCTCCCTCTCTCCTTCCTTTCCCCTCTAAAGAAAAATAAAATAAAATCTTTAAAAATACAGAAGAAACATTTTTAGCTTGCTTGTAGAATTTGATGTCCTACAGGCATGATCCTTGTCAAGATGTTGTGTTCATGATATTAAAAATGGTGTACATTTATGTATAATACTTGACTTTATAAGGGGGGACAAGATTTAAATGCTTATGATTTAAATTTCTTTTACCCTTCTGATTACTTCTCTTTCTTGGTAGGTATTTGAAGGAACGTCAGGTATCGATGCCAAGAAAACATCCTGTGAGTTTACTGGGGATATTCTCCGAACACCAGTGTCTGAGGATATGCTTGGTAAATGAATGTTCTTACTCATTCTGGGCAGAGATCTGTTTCCTTTTCACCATGTTCCCATAAAGCCTTTTCAAAAATGATGAATATTGGTGTCCTTGTCCACTCGGTACTCTCTCACTGTTTCACAGGTCGGGTATTCAATGGCTCAGGAAAACCCATCGACAGAGGTCCAGCTGTCCTGGCTGAAGACTTCCTTGACATCATGGGTAAGGACAGTCAGTAGATTTCTGTGTTTGGGGGAGATGGCCTGCGTCCATCTAGCTTATATCTCTGCCACATAAAGAGTGATTTTTGTGATACTGTAAGCTATAACCAACATGTTCCATAACTAATTATTTTATTTATTATTTAATAACTTTATTTTTCCTAGAGATCATAAAATTTTATATAAAATATTTTAAGATACCCTGGCTTCTCTTCAGATTGTATAAGTCTTTCACCTTTTGAAATATTTTCAGATGTAACTAGGCTATTGCTGAAATGTAAGTAGGGAAGCCATGGCTTTGAAATGAGGACTGCTCTCCCATTTACTGCACCTTTATCCACCTTAGGGGCTTGAGCTCTGCTCCCATGTCTTTCTCGGGTCTGTGCAAGACTAGTGGAAAAATTATTGAACACTTTCAGAAGTAACTGCTGTTTTAAGAGTAGAAAGAAATGCTTTATATGGTTTTAATCTTCATGTACAGACATGTGAAAATTTTCCCTTTTTGAACTACATCAGGCCAGCCAATCAATCCTCAGTGTCGAATCTACCCAGAGGAGATGATTCAGACGGGCATTTCAGCCATCGATGGCATGAACAGCATTGCTCGGGGGCAGAAAATCCCTATCTTCTCTGCTGCTGGCTTACCGCACAACGAGGTGAGAGCTAGGACCTGTTTGGTGCGCGGTTGAATGAGGAAGAATGTTTAAATGCTTCACATTAATGGGAAACCAAGGAGTTTTCAGCACTGCTGAAATCCCCACTGCTACTGTTTATACAATCCATTACATCGACCCTTTATCCTTGCATGATTGCTGTCTTCTTGGTTACTCTTAGAGGAGTCTTTGCAAAAAGTATAAAATAGTTTTGTTGGGTAAAGTCCTTTAAAACTTCCCAATTTCATCTGTAAGTATAATTTCAAAAAGTTCAGGATGAAAGTTATTTTGTTGTAGATTTGTTATTTTAGATTCCAACCCAGTGCTTTTGTGCTCCTCATCAGATTGCAGCTCAGATCTGTCGCCAGGCTGGTTTGGTAAAGAAATCCAAAGATGTAGTGGACTACAGTGAGGAAAATTTTGCAATTGTATTTGCTGCTATGGGTGTAAGTAAAATTATTTTCTGGCTTAATATCAAATATAAAATTAATTGCTTATGTCATTAGAACAGTGTAGAAAATTACTTGTGTATCATTGAATTTATCTCTCCATAGAGAAGTTGCAGCTTGGCATTTTGGATAAACTAAGGCACTTGACTATAAAATATAAGAATAATTCTCTTTGTGCCGAAAGCAGGCTGTTTACACTGTTGGCTTCTGTGAAAATTTTTTGAGCACTTGAAACTTTAAACAGAAGAACAGTGGAGACCTATAGCTTGACCTTCACCGGAAACACACGTTGAGGATTTTTCTTCTGCTAGCACTGATGAACTCATTACTCTTTAGGTAAACATGGAAACTGCCCGGTTCTTCAAGTCTGACTTTGAAGAAAACGGCTCCATGGACAATGTCTGCCTCTTTTTGAACTTGGCTAATGACCCTACGTAAGTAAAGAGAGCTGTTTCTTTCTGTTCACCCAGGCTTCAGGTCAAAAATGTGACTAAGAGTAGGGAGGTAAAATGTTACAATAATGACAGCAACATGGGCTTAGGAATGACATAACTCTTTAAATTCCAGTTCTACTTCTTGGTGGTTATTTGGCTTTGAGCAAATCACTTAAGCTCTGAAGCTCAGTTTTCTCTTCCAGAAAAAGTGACAAATAGTGCTTGACTCACAGGCCTTTGTGCCTGTTAACTGAGATACTGCATCTAAGCTACCGTCTGTGCTGCATCGTGCGCACCATCTGTACTCAGTGGTCCTCGCCTCTTACCTGAGAAGTCAGGCCCCTGTTCCTCTTTGTTTTTCTCTCCTCTGTGTTGAGAGCTGTGTAGTTCTGAGAAGTTCTTTATAAAATAATTTAACTCTGTAGAAGTAAGTTTTATTATGTAAATACCTAAAATAACGCTACCTATTTAAGAACTTTTAAACTAGTAGTTGTTTACCCTCCTCAGTTTACTTAAAGCTTTTAGAGAGAGATGGTACTATTATTTCCAGAATCCCATTTTCTTTTGTTTTTGGCTTGTTCGAGTGACTTAGGACTTAATGTTCCGTTTCAGTATTGAACGAATTATCACTCCTCGCTTGGCTCTCACCACAGCTGAATTTCTGGCCTATCAGTGCGAGAAACATGTGTTGGTTATCCTAACAGACATGAGTTCTTACGCCGAAGCACTTCGAGAGGTAACTTCTCTCTTCATTGAAATGGCTTAATTTTCAGGGTAATCTTGTCTCTTTGTAAGTTTTTACTTTCTTTCATCATGTTTTTAAAACTTCATTGCTCATATATTAGCAGAATACCTTAATTAATCAGAAAGGAAAATCCAGCTTGTTTTCTGTCACTTTAGTTGAAATGATTAGAAGAGATTTAAGCTATTGGCCTGTTTATCATACTGTCACTGTCTTCCATGGATTAAGACTTGACTCTAAAATGGAGTGAATGGTAACTGTTGCAAGCTACTTATTCAGTTACTCTCACAGAAAGTTCTGTCTCTGTCCAGACTGTCAATTTTTAACTCTTTACCGAATTTTGTTTTTAATGATGTCAGTAAAAATAGAGGCCATATTCTGGCAGGGCCCTTCCCAGCTCCTTTTCCTTCGGAAAACTCAGTGTTTACGTAGGAACAATATTAAGATTCTAGAGTTATCACCCAGAAGTTTAGGGTGTTTTTTTTCTAATGCAAGTGACTGAAATTTTGAGTAAGTTACTCTTTTAAGCATATAAAAAGGAAAGAGACTTCTGAAGAGATAGGCTGTGCAGCTTCTTAAAATTCCCTGAGACCCACACCTCACCCTGCTGCCGTGCTGGTCAGTGGAGGACACCCCCACCCTCACCCCAGTCACAGTCCAGTACTTTTCTAAGATCATCAAAAATGAGTTACTGGAGAAGTGAAATAAAAAATACATAATTTACAAGCCTAGATTTTTTTATTAGCCTGAACAGATGTGAAATTGTTAAGTTGCCATTAAAGTTTCCTAAATGTAGATCTTGTTCTTTGTGTTTCCGCATTGCACACTGATAAAGCTGGTGTGCAGAACGCGCTTCGAGTGCTACCACAGTAGCACACTTGTGCGGAGGTGCCCAAGGAGCACACACGCCTGGCCTCCATGCTTTGGGTTTTTAGTGGTTGTAGGTTGATAGGTACGCCTCTGTTCTAGTTTGCATGTTTCCAAGAGAAAGACCGTTTGTTACTATTTATATTTTGTGCAGCAAATAGACTTCTGGTTCTGTGATTTTGAGAAATTATTTACTTGACCTTTGGTTATAATTAGGATATTGGTGTCAACAACATTACCTTCCTCGTAGGGTTGTTGTGAGGGTTAAGTAATGAATGTAAAATACATCAGGTGCCTCCTGGTATAGATTTCCTTCCCTGTGGTTTTCAGGTTTAGCTTACATCAACATGGCAAAACCCATGGCGTGAAATAAATCTTGTGAGCTAAGAAGTTGTTGTAGTTTTAAAATTAACTCCTTTGATTTATAAAATTGCAAGCACATTTTCTTCTAGCAAGCTATTTGAAGATTTGCATTATGGCAACATGATTTTAGGGAAAAAGGGCGAAAAAAAACAAACTTCCAGTCCCCAATTGTCAGCATTTTCATTACAGAGTAATTTGAACTTGTGTTGCTAGATTTTTGTAAATGAAGTTGTAGAGACAATATTTAAATGAAAAAGATAATATTCCAACTTTGTAATTTGGCGTGTTCAGACAAACAAAGCTTTCCTTCCCATGTTCTGGTGTGTGATCTTTCCCTCCTGGGCTTACCGTCAGGTTTCAGCTGCCAGGGAGGAGGTTCCTGGTCGACGAGGTTTCCCAGGGTACATGTACACAGATTTAGCCACAATATACGAACGCGCTGGTCGAGTGGAAGGTAGAAACGGCTCTATTACTCAAATCCCTATTCTCACCATGCCCAACGATGGTAAGTGTTTGTTTTTGGATGATGGCAGCCCTACTTCTTGTAGGGACTTTGATTCCAAGAGTAGACTGTCTACCTTTATGAGTTGAAACTCTTATGAGAGTTTATCCTTCAAGAGATCACATTAACTAGTGAAATGTACCCAAATAAAAGTTTTCATTTGAAAACTGCTCGTAATTATCATTATCCTTTCGTGGAAGAAAAAAAACAAATTTCTTTATAATTTGAATTTTAAATTTTCGTTTACTTGTTACTGTTGAGTGCCTGTTTGCAGGACACTGGTCTAGATAATGAGGAATTTTTAAAAAAATGTATGGTTTCTACCTAACATAAGTTTTTCAGTCTAATTGGTTATTTTTTATGTATGTGCACAAAGAATATAAAGTAGCATAACTGTTGAATGAAAATCACAAAAATTAAGTGCCACAAGGCAGTAGAGACAGTCCTGGCCGGTGTGGCTTGGCGGATTGAGCACTGGCCTGAGTGCTGGCCTGCCAACCAAAGGGTTGCTGGTTGGGTTCCGATTCCCAGTCAGGGCACACACCTGGGTTGCTGGCCAAAGTCCCCAGGAGGGGGCGCATGAGAGGCCACCACACATTGATGTTTCTCTCCCTCTCTTCCTCCCTCCCTTCCCCTCTCTCTAGAAATAAATCAAATCTTAGAAAAAGTAGGCTTTGGAGACAGATGACACCAATGGCTGGTTAAAAATGGCTGTCTTTGGCTCTGTGCACGAAAGCCCCCAGCACAGCGCCTGTCTGCGTGTGTGCGCTGCGTGGCTCCAGGAGCAGAGCCGTTGGCCTTTTAGTCCTCATCTCGGGTTTTATAAAGCACTTTCACGAGATGTTTTTCAGAAACAGTAGTAACTAACTGTTTGAAGACCGTTCTGAGTGCTTTATAAGTATTGACTCATTTGATCCCGTAGTGTCTCAGAAGACAGTTGCTAACTTGAGGCACAAGGTGGTAAGTATCTGTCAAAGTCAGGAGTGAGCTTTAGAACGCAGGCTGTCTGAATTCGTCATTCGCACCGCCTGGTACACTGTACTGCCTCTGGCATGCAAGTCGTTTGTTTGAGAAAGTAGCTGCAAAGTTACTTCATGTACTTTAGCAGACTAAGAAATGTCTCCATTTTTGTGATCTTTTTGCTGCTGCCTGCATCGTGGTGCTTTACTTGTCTAGCAGCTCTGTGTTTTCCATGTTGAAATAGTTTATGAGCTAGGAATATTCTCTTAGTATACAGCCATTGGCAAATCTCTGCAAGGGGACTTTGTGTTTAAGATGGAGTTTTGAAAAGTCTTTTTGGAAGAGGTCATATAACTAGGAGAAATAGTACTTTTTTAAAAATATTTTTTATTTATTTGTTTTTAGAGGTGGGGAAGGGAGGGAGAAAGAGGGAGAGAAACATCAGTGTGTGGTTGCCTCTTGAGCACCCTCTACTGGGCGCCTGGCCTGCAACCCAGGCACGTGCCCTGACTGGGAATCACACCGGCGAGCCTTTGGTTTGTGGGCTGGCACTCAATCCACTGAGCCACAGCAGCCAGGGCAGGTAGAGTTCTTTTTATACTTGAGTTACTTTACCCTGTGTACCACCGCATGTCTACACTGCAACCAAATAAAACTGTCTAATGTAATAGCCTGTAGCCACATTTGGTAGTTTAAATTCTAAAGTTAATTAAAATTAGATAAATTTGAAAAACCGTAAAGTTTTCCAGTTCTGTTAGCCACATTTTTATTGTGCTCAGTAGCCACATTTGGCTAGTTGCTACCGTATTGTACAGCGTAAGTGTGGTACTTTTCCATCATCAGAGAGAATGATTTTATATAGTGCCATTTTAGGCAATGCAGTAGGTGATGCGGATGGACATCCTCTGGGTTTGCTTACATGAGATGGACAACTGTGACTGATGTCAGATGTCTTCTTCTGGCAGATATCACTCACCCCATCCCTGACTTGACCGGATATATCACAGAGGGGCAGATCTATGTGGACAGGCAGCTGCACAACAGACAGGTATTTGCCATGTGAGCGGTGCTAGAAAGCTCACAAGTTTACTCTTCAGTGACTTGGACTTTGCTCTTAGGAATTTTTTTTTAATATCAACTTAAATTGATTTTGATGGGGCTGTAAACTTGTCATTTCTATATACAGCAGATCCTTGAATAATGTTGCTTGATTCAGTGTCATTTTGTTCTAAAGTTGATGAAATGCCATAGGAGGTTAACTCTTGTTTATATCAGTTAGCCTGTGATAAAAATGGTTTTATTATGTGCTGTTTCTCTTAAAGTCGCAGAACCGATCAGTGACAGTAATTGAGGACTTAACTACAAAATCCTGCTGTGGATAAGAGTGCTAGCATAAAGAATTAAATTTCAACTTTTCCTTATTGTGCCTTAAAATGGAGTCACTTGTTTTAAAGAACTTTTCTGGATATTCTGTTCCATAGTGGTATAACCTACCAATCTTGGTAGTAATACAAAAACAGTTTTTTCCTGTTTTATTTTTTTATTGAGGAATAACTGATCTGTTAGTTTCAAGTGTACAACGTGATGATTCGGTGTTTGTATGTAGTGCAGAATGATTACCACATAAGTCTAGTTAACGTCCATCACCATAGTTAAGTCGTTTTTCCTTGTGATGAGAAATGTGAAGGCCACTCTCCTGGCTGCTGTGGCACAGTTCTGTTGACATGGTCACTGTCCCGCACACTGCATCCCCCCGACTTACTCGTTTTAGAACTGGGAATCGGTGCCTTTCGACCCTCTTCACCCACGTAGCTCACCTACCCCCACTCTGCCCCTCGGGCAGCCAGCCACCAGTCTAGTCCGTTCTCCATATTCATGAGCTCAGGGGTATTTTTGTTTGTTCGTTTTTAGATTCTACATATAAGTGAGGTCCTAAGGTATCTATTTTTTCTGTTTGACTATTTCACTTAGCATAATGCCACTGATGTTGTTGAAAATGACACAGTTTCATTCTTTTTTATGGCTGAATAATCAAAGACAGACTTTTTATGGTTCTGTAGTAGATCACCCTTTAGGTGGAATTATTGTTAATCTTTTTATTTTGAATGTGATTTTTGAGTCAGTTCAGAAGATCAGTTAGTTAGATTTCATATTGTAGGTAGATATTGAGATTCAGGTTTTCAATATAATCTTATACTGAGTAGAGGTTTCACTTTTTGGATTTGATTCTTAAAAGAAATATTGTGCCATGAAGTATTTTGTACCAGGGAGTCATGTTCAAACTAATCTAGGAAACAATGCAGCAGTTTAATGTAATTGAAGGGATAGTAATGAGTTGCAAAATGCTTCTTTTCTACCGGTAAAGCTTGAATTTTGTGCTTAAATATAGTATTTTCCCCTCCCATTCTGCCCAAGATTTACCCACCTATTAATGTGCTGCCCT